>JAMQGT020009502.1:0-88488 GCA_024447675.2 Pterophyllum scalare | reverse complement strand
TATGTTATGTAACCTACTTGGTTCAGTTAGTATTGTTGTTTTTATTTAGACGAGTGAGACAGAAGGAACAGAACCTGAGACAGTCGTGAGTCGCACTGCACGAGTGCTGTGACTTGTTCTAGAGCTATCCCAGCAGAAGGCAGCACCATATGCCCTCAGCCCCGAGCTGGATGCTCTTTCTGCAGCCTAATGTGCCTGTCAAAAACTGTGTACTGTCATGACCCCCCCTTTCATGTCCCCCCACCCCCCCTACACACACAACATGTTTGAAATAAACATTTTTTTTTCCCTTTTTTTCTCCGTGTCTCTTAGGGTATAGAGGAAAGGTCCTTGGGGATGTGAGGCACAGTGTGTTTTTGTTTCTGAATAGGATCAAACTCGTTAATACAAAACCAGAGTTTACAGCCATGCATACATTAAACTCTAATACTTTGGTTGTCAATTTAAGGTAGAAGTCAACTTAGAAATAATAAAAAAGATAACTTCCTTTTCCTTTTTGCACATTCTATTGACAAATTAATAAAAATTAATCATTAATCTATTAACAGATAATCTAATCAAAAAAACCTTAAATAATGGTTGAGTTAGCTGCCACTGCTAGCCTCAGTCCTGACTGTTTACAAGTGACAAACTGAAGGCTGAATGCAGTCTGAGTAACTGTGACCTTGCCTTTTACCATGAGTGACCTTCTGTCTTTAATTCAGGGCAAGACCCCAAAACCAACACTTTTTTTTTTCACATGAGGACACCATCCATCTGACCGTGACTTGAATAAAAGTTGCCTTGCCCTCACACCACACCAACCAGCAAGTAAACATGCAACTGCTAAGTCAAAGAGAAAGAAAGAAAAACAGGGAATTTAAAAATATGTAAGGTCTGTGGCTGCTATCAAATGCTCACAAGCAACATCACCAATTGCTTTGTGGGCTCCACATTTTGAATCCTGTACTTCCATCTTTTTTCTTCCTTTTTTTGGAACCAGAAGTAAGCACATCTGGATGAGATGGTGGTGTGCTAAATTATCAGCTAAGCTTGGATGTTGAGGTGTATCACACAGAGACAGGTGTCTGCTAATCAGTGAAAACCAACATACAAATAAAATTCTGGAACCTCACTTACCAAGGTTGAAAGAGACTTCCTGGAAAGTCATTTAACTGCACAGCAATCCATGTTATTTGTCAGATCATTGCATTAAAAAGGCTCCAAAAGGATGCATGGTTGGAAGGTACTGTTTGTGACTTGAATTGGGAAACAGCTAGCATTTATATTCCTGTGTCAGCATCCAACTTTGAGTGGTAGGTCTAGAAAAGTGCAATACTGGTCCAATTACCCGGCAATTTAAATAAAAAAGAAAATCTTCCCAAGAAGCTGGAAATTAGCTTCATGGGATGAATAAAATACTTTTGTACCAGGCTGTAGAGTTCAGCAATTTAACCCTGGAATCTGTGGAGATTGACTCGCTTTGTAGTCGGCCTCAAGTGGCTATTACAGGAACTGCAGTTTCTGGCAATCCATGCTGGCTTCCTTTTTCCACCCCTGAAGGTTGCTGCTTGGAGTCCGCTCAAAGGAAGACTACAGTACATGAGGTCACGCTCAAGACTAGAACATCCAAGAGGAGAAATTTAAACTTTATGAAACGCATAAATTATTTTGCATAACTACAAGAAACATTGTGTACACTAAACTAATGTTTTATAACTCTGCATGCATGCTCCTTTGCGTTTTGAGTCAGACACACTGCCATACACACCAGCCAAAAGCTACACATCCCAGCTTGTGGAGTGTGGTCATCTGTTTGTAAGTTTTATGATCCTTGGAGGGCTACATAATGACGTAAGAAGTAGTAATATTTGCAAAACAGTCTTTACAGGATATTTTGACACTTGACTGTTTTGATTAAAGTCAATATAAAGCACAGACACAGTCTTTTTAACTTGGGCAAGCAAACATAAAAATCAAATGGTCAACGAGTATGTTACCAACTTTTCCCTTATGTGAGGAGCCTGCAATCTCTCTATAATCCACATCCCCTGACCCCACCCTGCACGGCTTTCTCCAGCCAAAGAGTCACAACGTTCTTCGTCAACAACAGTGTCTAGCTGGGCTTAAGAAGTGACCCAGAGCGTAACTAAAAAAGTCTGAGCTGTCTCAAGACTCTTAGTAACTGGGACACACAAAACATCATTACTGAGATGTGGATAATTACAGTGCAAAAGGGTGGCCTCCTAAGCATGTAATGCACTCTTTTATCTTAATAAGTCAATCTCTCCAAAGCTGACAGCTTGCAGCATATGATCCCGGTAAACAAATACTTCTGCACGGCACAAAAGTGCCATTAAAGGCCAAAACTGTCAACACAAATTCCACTCTTAACTGGGTGGGGGTGGGGGGGGGTAAAGTACAGGGGAGGGAGGAGAGGGGTGGACTCGACTTCACTTCTGGTTGCTTTAACTTGCACAGAGGTTGTCATAGAAACATTTCTATGAAGGGACATAACCTGAACACATGCCATTTAATTGCCTTTAAGTTTATGTAACGAGGGGGCTGAGTGAAAACACACTGGATGGGCTCACTGACACCATTACAGAAGTGATGCTGCTGGTGCACCACTCCCTCAAATGTCTTAACCATGCACCCCCCCACCCCACCAATGCGCCCCAGTCTGTTTCATTACAGTGGTATTGGGGGTGGGGTGGGTGATGGTGCGATTCAAAAGCAAATCCAAAAATGAGTGTTTCATTATCTAAAGAGCCAAAACAACACTGATGCGATCTGTGCATAAAAGCCACTTTCTTCTAATCAAAAATCCCCCCCTTTTTTATTGTGCACATAGCCCACGCTGTCAATTTGAGTAGTTTCTGCATTGTTTTTTTTTTTGTTTGTTTTGTTTTGTTTTGTTTTTTACATGCACAGTGCAAAGTTTTTACAGGAGTGGTAGGGGGGAAGAATAGCATAACTACAAAGCATTTTCTACTTCAGTTCAGCTAGAAGCAACAATTTTCATATCTAAGATAAAATCATGCATCAACCAGCGTTCATTGAGCTGAAAGCCGAATCTTAATTTTGATAAATGATTGAAACATATGACAGGGTATACACATTAATCCTGTGGAGGACATTCATTTTCCTATTACCATAATGTAGAGCACGACCACCCAATGATGAATGCCGCAATCAAAAAATGGACGCAGAGTGGGGAGAGCCGGGGTAATAAGTGCGCTGCTCCCAACAACGGTCAGTCTTGAAGGGAGACTAATGGCAGGTCTCTCTGCATCTCTCCTTAGGGGGGGGGAGAAAAAAACGCATCCTGTTTTACAAATTCAAGTGACCTCACTTGCCACATGCATGCACACACACACACACACACACACACACACACCTAACAACAAGTAAACAAGAGACTGTTTTAAACACACTTTGAGGAATGATTACAGGGGCACTTCAACAAAGGGGCTGATTGTGCGCTGTTGCTGACATATTTCACAAGGGGCATTTATTGCTGCCTGGCCTTTGAAGAGTAAGAGCTGCTGAGTGAGGGGGGGAACTGGCCCACACCTGCATAACTCAGGAGGGAACACCTGTGCACCCTGCGGCTTGAACAAGCAAGGTCGATCCAGCTAATCCAGGGGTGAAAGCTGATCAGAGGACAGGCCTGAAGAGTTCTCCAGCTCCCAGTGCCTTGTTAGCCTTTCTTTACCAAAAGAGAGGGAGAAAAAAAAAAGTTACATCTATTGATTTTTGGGCCACACTGATTGCAAGACAGGAGGGACAGGGAGTGTGAAATAGAGGAGGCCGGCAGAAGATTTTAGGTGCTTTTAATGTTTAGATAAATGAGTCTGAATTGGAGGTTAATCATGATGAAAAGCAATACACTCCCAACATCTCTGTCTGTTTCTGGACAACGAAAAAAGATGGAATATAAAAATGGAGCATGCAACTACGGTAAGCTGATAATCGTAGATACTGATGATGCAGGCAGCAGCCAAGCAGGTAAAGCATCATTAAATCTAAGTGCACTTTTTTGAGCTTAAGAAGCTGTGGAATTTTTTTTTTTTAAATGAGCAATAATGAAACATGCTTTTTAAAACTACAACATGATATGGCTATAACACTCAAGGATGTACTGAAAAATAATTAAACTGACTTTTTATCTTACATGAATTAGCTGTAAGAAGATGCAAATTAAATCACCGTTACTTCTTTTACATTAATTACTACACTGTGGCAGCTGCCTATAAATAAAATCAGCTGGGGAGTAAAATAACTTTCAATTACTTGAATGCAGATACTTGCCCGTTATGTGTTTTTTAAATTCATGCAAATAAAAATGCAGCACAACTGAGCTCATTTCGGAGCAATTTTTTTAAAATTAAAATTTTCAAATATTTAATTTATAATAGTGCAGTGAATAAAAATCGTTAAGGAGCCACATTCTGTTATCCATGTGTCATAAAGCACTCAAAAAGAACAACTTATTGCTTTATATCTGCGTTTTGTTTTTTTATTTTTTTGTTTGTTTCTTTTGTTTTGTTTTGTTTTTTTTTAGTCAGCGTTAAGCTTTCAGAGCAGGCAAAGCCTGGTCAGGGCTCTCTAAAGGTCCTAACAGTTTTTAAAAAGCGAATACCGAGCCAGGGGGAAATCTGTCAAAGCAGCTCGCTAACTCCAAAGCGCGACAAAACCGCGCACAACGTGGAAATAATAACGCAGCAAAGCGCTCGACAACACAGGACAAAACTTGAGACCGGCGGTCCACTTCCTAATTCAAGCGGGGTGGAAAGAGAGGTTTTAAAAAAAAAAAAAGTCAAAGGGCTGCGGAGAAAAATAAGCTCCTGGGCAGGAAAACTTACCACGAGAAACGGCAGGTATATTTCCCTAAAGTCAAAGGGGGGACACGCCAGGTGAGAAGCCGTCGTCCTCTATACTTGCAGCGGTCTTCGCACGTGACTGTCCAAGTTCACCATAACGCAGAGAAAATGAACAACAAGCTGCAGAGTAAATAAAAAAAGCTCAAATATTCCTCCGCTGGGCACCGCTGTCGGAGACGCGCACACACACACACTCTCTCTCCTGCGGTCTCCCGTCAACGCCGCTGTTATTACTAATGCAACAGAGAGAAAAGCAATATACCGAGTCCTGTTTGAATGACGCGCAATGCGAGGAAGAAGCGGCTTGTTTTTTTTTTCTTTCTTTCTTTCGTTACGATTCAAACACACATCAAGCTGTATCCCAGCAAGCAAGCGGTATATTTGGGACTAGAACCCCCCCAGGGGAGGCACTTGCTTGTTCGCGGAGGTGTGTTTTTTTTTTGGGCGTACTGCGACCCCGTGCGACGTCAGGGCCACCTGCTAAGTAAACAAAAAAAGTATTTTTAAAAGTTTGCTTCCCCCCACCCTTTTTTTCCCCGTAACGTTTTACCGGCTGTTATTAAGTATACTGCGAGAACAGCTTCCCCGTGTTAGGAAACGTTCACGATAGTCATGCACTATTGTTGGGGATTTGAACCGGTAACCTTCCAGTAATGGGACGATCCCTCCGACCAAAAAGGAAGCCTGAGCAGGCGTCTTCTTACTTTCGAAAAACTTGGCTTCGTGTGCTAAAACTCGCTAAGACGTAGTGCGAAACCATCCGCGGCTGGGAACTATATTAAAATAAATTAAATAACTACCCTCTTAATGTTCCTGTAATATTTCGTCTACTTTTATGTAGCAGCTTACTCTGACACACATCAAACGTTACTGTTTTCATTTTGAATCTTTTTGAGGGATATGTCATTGTGTGTTCTCTCTAGATTTTGCGTAATCAACCGACTTTCATAAATCTGCACGGCACAAAATATATATATATATATATATAATAATATTACAAATAAAAGCATCGGTGTAAACTAACAGACTACAGTTAGAATGTAAACTGTATCTCTCTTGTCTGTATTGGCATTTTTAAAGCTGGCATTTGACATGCACATCATTAAACTGAAGGTTTGCACACAGAAACGTTCATGGTCGTCTACGCGTGTTTACATTCAGAGAATGATTGGAAACCAGTGCGAGAAAAAATATGCTATACGCTGTTATCATCATTATTAGTGTTATTAGACTTGTGCTTTAGTGTAAAGCCGTTAAAATAAACACTTTATTATAAAAGAAGAAGAAGAGGAAGAAGAAGAAGAAGAAAAGGGAGATATGACAAGATGTACAGTTTCTTGACTGGAGGAATTTTTTATTACTCATTGTGTCATTCCTTTACAACGTAATTTACTGTATTTATTCATCTAATAGTAGATCCGAAGCCAGTCAAACACTGAGCAGTAGTTAAAATGATTTGCTTTCATCTGTCTCGTCTTTCCTCTCATTTCTTTTTTTCTTCCTTTTTTTTTTTCAAACGCTGCGACGTTCATGGCTAAGACATGAATATTCTGAATATTATCAACTGAAAAAGGAAAGGGTAGGAGCTAAGTATTTTCTGTTAGAAAGGCGATAAGTGCATCTTTCTCTGTTGTCAACGTTTCAACATAATATATCTGGTGTTATTTTTAGTATGAATAATTGAGAGAAACACAATTGTGTGCGTGGATGTACACAAGTTGCAGCCGCTAATTATGCCAATGAGAATTTAAAATACATTAAAAAAAGAGACGATTTATGAAATATTATTGACTAAAGACATAAATACTCGACATTATCTTTTTAGTTATAATTATTCTTATTATGAGTGCACTTAAAACTGCTCCCTACTGGCGTGCAGGCACGAGATATCCTATACTAGCGTCTTGTTTTATATACTAAAATCTACTAAAATTGGCCTCCCTTTATTAAAAAAAACCCAATTAATGCTACATTATAGTTTTCTTTCTGATGCAATCAAAACATGGATTGCTCCAATAATTATGTGGGGTACGGACATCATCTTTACTAACTTGTAATAATCTCGGTCTGTTTTGTGTTTTCGTTCGTGTTACAAATCCTTATTGCCCCTAAATATTCCGTCAAATTTGAATAAGAGAAAGCAGCATCTGGAAAATGAGGACGCGAAGGGAAAACCAGCGTCGTGGAATTGTGATGGTGGTATGCTGCCACCTACTGGCCACATTTCGTAACATTCGGTCAAGATAACTGGCACAATGAAATCTTAGGTACACTTGAGAAATATTAATATTACCTTTTCCTTCTGTAATGATCTTGTTTTCGGACTAGACTAAATGCACACTTGGAACTCATTATCGCAAAAAGAAGTGGAAATACAAATGAATGTGAACTTGGGCTGACATTATTTTTTATTGTGATCACATAGTGCCATCTACTGATACACCGTAGCCATACAGTTTGTCTTGTATTTAGACATTTTTAACACTGCTTTTACAGACTGCATGCATTTGGCGCTGAGTATTTTATATGGCTGTACTTAACTATAGCAAACTGACACTAGTTCATGTGTCTGCCTTTCCAAAACCAGGAAATGATGCAACTCAGTCACTAAAAACTACAGCTGAAAAGTCCAAAGACGGCATCTTGGACTTCAGTGTGTAGAACAAAGGGTCCTTTAAGGACAAAAATCTGCAACAACAACAACAAAAACCCCAGAAAACACTCAGATCATTTGTAAAAGATTATATAATGAGCACCAAAGTCTATTTACAAGATATACAAGATTTGGGGAGTATACTTATGCCGCATATCAAGGATTAGTTAAATTAAACTTCCTATCTGGGATCATTTTGTGCCATTTCTCACACACACAGCCATAGAAAGAGTCCAATTTTCTGGTCCGTGATCCAGTGAACCTAAAAAATGAAGCCTGCCTCTAATGGCAATGATATGTGAGGCCTTTCAAGAACTGCAACAGAACTAATTTGATACATTATTGATGACAGTGTGGACATCCTTTCATTTCCCCTCTCCACGTGGAGATCAATGGTCAGCATCAGCTGCCCTGCAGTGGGTAGGATGATACTTTTCTTCCTAGAGGACACTTCAGCGGGGAAGACGCACAGAAATATCAGACCAACTCACTGTAGCACCCCGATGTACTTCAGAAGATCAGTGTCAGTTAAATACTCTAAAACAGAATCTTTAACAGTTGCTTTGCCACAATGCTAGTAAAGTTCAAATAAAAACTGGGAAGTATCAAAATATACACATTCAGTGAAATAACTTCAAATATGTACTTTTTCTGTGCTGGTTTTCCTCTATAGCGCTCTGTAAATGCCTTACTTTCATGTAGTTATGATGTTACTAACAAACATATTATGAGAGGATAACTGAGAGGATAACAGGCCAGCCTTGGTCTAGTTATACGTGTCCTATTAATAGGCCTGGCTCAGACTCACAAGCTTCAGCTGTAACCAAACTCCATCTGTCAAGTCACGTCCTCTCCCTGCTCTCCCCTCTACAGTATCACTGCAGCCAGGGCTAAGGGCACTCTGGTCTGTGCCACCTTCCTCGCCAGACAGACGGCAGGACAGGCAGACAGCTGCCTCTCAAGACCATAACATATTATGGAGGGTCTATACGTACAACCCTTGGAACAGGATGGGGTCATGATGGAGGAGGAGGAACGAGGGAAAAGTCGCGATCAGGATGAAGGGGGAATGGAGGCCTCGTCTCCCACGGGCTCCACCACAGATGAGGAAACAGACGAAGACTCAGAACCAGAACCCCCACCAGTTATTCGCAGGAAGGTGTCTTTTGCGGATGCATTTGGCCTCAATCTGGTTTCCGTTAAGGAGTTTGACAGCGCTGACGCGACAGAATCGGAAGTCAGTCAGGCTGCCGAGAAGGAAGCAACTCATTCAGTAGAGGAGTTCTACATGTGTTGTCTGTTTACAGTCCCATCATCCCCAGAGGAGCTGGAACAGAGGCTGCAGGCGCAGATGATGGAGCTGGAGAGCATTGAGCTTCTCCCAGGGACCACCACCCTTCGAGGGATCATCAGGGTGGTCAACCTCTGCTACAGTAAGTCTGTCTTTGCCCGGATCACCCTCGACCGCTGGAACAGCTGCTTTGACCTCCCGGCAGAGTATGTGCCCGGATCCAGTGATAGAAAAACAGACAGGTTTACCTTCAAGTATACTCTGGTTCCTCCATTTGAGAGAGAAGGGATCAGAGTGGAGTTCTGTCTCTGTTATGAATCATCAGCGGGCACATTCTGGGCTAACAACAAAGAACTGAACTATGTGCTGTTCTGCCACCAAAAAGAACAGATCAGGGAGCACGGGCCTCAAGTGCAAGAGGAGAGCTACAAGAGCAAGAGGAGTTGTCTCAAAGCTAACAGGTGTGAAAGTGTGACTCAGTCTTTTTTTAAACATGCCTCTGCAATATTGTGTGCAATAGAGAGAAAAGCCCTGCAGCTACATTTAGTGTGGCAGGAAAGTTTTACATTTGACACAGTGAGAGTGTACCCACGCGGTGCTGCTCTTCTCATTAGGAGAAGTCATTACAAGCAATATACTCTGCTAACTGGGCCATTGTGTGTTTACAGTAAGGTGTTGTGTAACTATTCAGTGGCCCGTAGAGCACATATTGCCCATTTATGGTCAGATGTGTGTACGGGTTTCCATGACGTCTCCACTGTAGCAAGACATGCTCATTTTATCCTCTTTGACCCCATCTGTAAAATCTTTTTTTATGCCCCAAGAATTATAGCTCCTTATTATGTGCATGCTCTGGCTCTGAGGTGCTGCAGCACAAAGGCTAGATAGCACAGCAGACAAACGTATTTCAAAGGCCCTTGGCACAGAAACACGCTGTCTGGACACGCATAATACGTATTCTGTGCACTGTGCATCATAATTATATAGCAGGGCCAGTTGTTGTTCAGGGCGTGTCTTTAATAAAGGAGTGAAACCTGCTTTTTATTATGCCATTCGATTGAACCCTAGTGCTCGGAGTGTTTACGAGGAGTGTTTATGCTCTGTTTGAAATAATGAAGCACAACATCTGGATAGAGAGCAACAATAACCCCTTTTACCACATAAAGATCTGATGAATAAATACAAGATTGTTAAAGGAATTATCTGGTACTGTCTGTAAAGCATCTTATGTCACGCTAGCCATGTCTGATTTTGAACACCAGGAATGGAAGCACAACGGGAAAGACCAGGGAGACTGTCAACACAGCAATAGTTGCTGCAGGTGTGTATACATAACATTTATATGTGCATGCACGGTTGCAAAAGACACACTGATTTATTTTTAATGTGCATAAATGTGCAACAAAACTTTCACCCTTGCCCCCCTTTTTTTTTTGGTCTTTTGCAGAAATAGCCGTAACACAGAGAGCAGAAAAAGCCCACAGGCGAACACTGGACAGTGAAGAGGTGCAATCACTACTACATAGCAAGGAGCACAAACCTGTGGTGAGGTTCTTTTAAGATAATTTTACAAGCACAGACCCCGACAATGAGAGTGGAAAACATTTATTGATAATGACGTAAGTAGCAAGGCCAGAGAGTGCAGTTTGAGGATCAGCAGTGGCTCCCAGGCTTGGCAGATCCCTCTGATACCTTTGAGAGATGACGACAAACAGAAAAAAAGGGGGGAGGGAGGGTAGTACAAGTAGACATTTATAGATATATGACCAGAAGGGGAATGTTTGGGGTGTGGTCTCATTCCTCAGCATCAGATAAATTATCTCCAATAAAGATTCATCTTCAAGTTTTAGGAAATTATAAAACACCAGCTTCACCAAAAAGCAAAATCCCCTACCGATTAAACACATGTTGTGTTGCCACAAAAGCACATTTGTTGTTTGTCTTTGACTAAAGTGCAGCAAAGTACATGTTCTTTCTGCTAAGTTATGAAAGGCAGCTGAGTAAGAGATGCATAAACTGCACAGTGAGTACCAGAAGGGTATGGGAAGTCAGCTAACCTGATACTTGAGAACACATCTGAAGTCACTCACGCGCGGTCCATTAATAAGATGTGCAACCTGCTTGTAAACATGTGGGAAAATTGATGAGGCAAACAAAAATAGGCCCGTATGTGCTGAGGCTGCAGCAGTATTGTGTTGCTTTGCACGTTAAATATCTGAAATACTCAAACGAAAGGCAAATTTTTAATCAGCAAGTAAATATCAAGGTTTCACAAACGCCTTAACCTGACAAAACTCACTGCTATGACTTTTGGCCTTTTTGACAGGTGGAAAGCGTAAAAAGCAGACGCAAAGCGGTGCGTTTGGCACGCGTGCAGGACTTCCTCTCTCAGAGAACACAGCAAAACTCAAAGGACTTTGCACCTGACTCAGCCAACGGCCAGAAAAACTCTCAGCCTATGTCGGCTCCGTGGGCTGACTCTGCCAGCTTGCTCTATAAATACCAAAAGGCACAACCAAACGATTGCCCACAAGTCCTCACCTACCATCAAATCCCTCTCCTTACACTGGACTGGAGCAATGATAAACCCCAGCAGTGGGAGACGGCTGATGTGGATGACATTTGGAGTGGAAGAGCTAAAATGACCTTGTCAAAAGAAGAAAATGCACTGTCTGCTGATGACATGTGGGAGACCTTCCTTAACGGTACAGATGATACCGATGATAAAGAAGCCTCTGTGTGTGATGTGTGGCAGGCTTTTCTTAATGGGCCCAACCATTCTGATGTTCCAGAGTCGGAGTGGCTGCAGGCAGCAGCATCAGTGTCTCCTTCAAATGATAAGCGGCCCCAACCCCAATATTCAGCATACAGTCAAGAGTTTGGAGAATTTCAGCTGGCCACAGATACCTCTACCCCTGTACAGGCACACACCTTAGCTGCACGTCAGCCTTTGTCACACACGTGGGAAGAACTGTTGGGTGATGTTGCCTCGAACACTGAAGACCACCAGCCAGCAGAGGCATGTGTCACCAGTCCAAGAGATGACAACACAGCAACACAAGACACATCCCAAAGGTCACAGACAAGCTCTGTAACAGACACTCCACAGAAATTTTCCCTCGAGGGGGCACCGCCTGTGTCCGAGGACTCTATTGACAGTTCAACCGAGTGTCACAAGCATGTGGTCCGGGAGCGAGAAACAGAAGGAATAATAGGAGGAGCAAAAGGAGTAGAAGAGGAACCCATCACATCGCACACAGCTGACTTAATAACAAGCTCAGGGGAGCCTGAGACAACAGACATGACAGCAACGCGAGAGTTTCAGAATGCCAGCGCTGTTGATAGTATCTCACAAGGAGCAAGGCTGGATGAGGGTCTTTCTTCTAGCGAGGAAGGAGAGGTTACAGGTACTGCACACAATGCGATAGATGACATGCTGGCATTTAGGGAGACAATCAGACAGGGGACAAAGGATGGGGCGAGGTATGTTTCTTCCACATTCAGAAAAGGAGTGAAGGAGGAAGACATCATGATGAACTATACAGAAAATAAAGCATCTGCAGAGGAGGAGATATTTAGGCCACAGGGAACAGAAAAGAGTGAAATCTCCCCGAGGTATGGCGATGAAACGCAGTGTGAGAAATTTGGGCTGAATCGAAACAGTGGAAATCTACAGGAGAGTGATAAAAATGAAACGAGACCTCAACATTTACACGCAGGCGGCTTTGGTTCAAAGCAGGAAAACAAAATAGGGGCAGCTGAGTTGAATGAAGATGTTCCACTGAAAACCAAAGATGTGACAGTACTCAAAATGACGGAGGAGGAAACTTCCTTTTCAACAACAAGCGAGGAAGCGAAAGAACTAATTAGTACGGAAGTGGAAAGGTTCCAGGCAATAAACGAGCCAGCACGGCAACATAATGACAAAGCTTTAGATCTGAACTCATCACAGCGGAAGAGAAACATATCAATAATTTTGGCTATACATGACAAACAGTCACAGCCAATCCAAGTGGGCGAGGAGCCAAATTTCCAGCTGGACTCACAAATGGAGAAAAGTGGACTGAAATCTGAAGCAGGTGAACGTGGATTAAATATAAATGTGACAGAGGTAGGAAAACACTCGAGTTGTGATGGAATAATAGCAAACCCATCAGCGCAGACAAGATCCACAGAGAACTCAAGTGAAATGAACCAGGCTTTCCAAAGTGACTGTGATACATTCAGACCTTCTCCAGCAAATAAATGCACCCCAAAGCCACTGGAAGTGGTTGGAGTGAGATGGACTGACTCGCAGGAAGACACGAATGATCGAAATGAGGACGTATGTGGCGAAATGAGGCAAGAAGAAATCAAGGAGAATGTCGCGAAGAAAGACACTTCAACAGAACACCAATCTGAGACGTTACAAAGACTAGAAGGAGATACGAGTCAGGAAGACAGAGATGAGATGATGAATACTGGGGAGCTGAAAATGGAAGCAGTGAGGGAGTTGATGGGTAATGTGGAGAGCCCTCGGGGGAGAGGAAGAACGCACCAGCAGAATTGAAAGAAGAAGAGTTGTCAGCAGAAGTTGAGAGCTCTCCATGTGTTGAATATAAAAAGCTGTCAGATGGAACAAAAGAACCTATTACAGGAGAAAATACTGCATCACTTGAGGTGATGGAGGTGGGATTGGAGGAGATCTTCATCGAAAGATTTGTAGAAGATTTGGTCAGGGGGATTTGGGAAGAGGTCTTTGGTCGAGAAGTGCAGGCATCAAACAGACACACTGATATTGTTGATGGAATAGGGTGCAGGCTGAGAGGTACTACAGAAGACTGCCATCTTCTTTTTGACAAAGACCTCAATGACACTTTCGATTCAGGCGTATTTTCCTTGACGGAATTACCAACAGAGTCAAATTCAAGTCTCTGTCAAGGCCCAGAGCAAACCTTACACACTAATGGCGATGAACGCTCTCTGCTAGAAAGAAGTAAGTCACTTAGCGCAGCAGAACAAACCCACTTTCTCCCCGAATCACAGACAGATTCGATTCGGAGTGCCAATCACAGTCACGATCTCATTGCCACCTTAGCTGCACATAGTTGGCAGTCATTGCCTGAAACGACCCCAAACTCCGAAAGAAGCTCCAACAGATCAGGAAAGCCACTGTCGGATTAAAGATGAGACAGACAGACAAACAGAAGACTGCGTCATCGCTCACAGAGAGAGTTTTAATCAATCAGCCCACCCATCTCACAAACATCTGAGTTCTTCCTCAGAGAAGTTAAAGGAGGCTGATGGTCTTGTATGGTGGAGTATATTATACATCCTCAGTCACGTCACCAGACTTCTAATCTGCGTCCTCTTAATTGGTGGATTCTTCGTCATTGTTTTCCTCTATGATTTCCCGGCGGTCTTTGCTCTCTACATAGTTTCTTTATCATGGTGGTTTTACAAGTGGAAGAGACACCAGGTGACGACAGAAAAGGGGGTGGTGGGATAGCCTGGGATTTGAGAAAAAGCAAGGGTGCTGAAGCGTGTCATGTGTGGCATTTTAATACATGAGTACACTATTTTAAACTGTAATGTTCACTACCACGCACAGTGCTAGTAGTGTGTGTGTGTGTGTGTGTATGTGTGCGTGTGTGTGTGTTTGTGTGTTTCTATGTTTGACTGATTTTCCCATCTCTCAGTTTAATTAATGGACTGATTCTTGAACTTTTGGCGACAACCCATTAAAACTGATCAAAATCTGTTTTGGACCTGTCTTTGACTACATTTTTAAATATTCATCATTTAAACACAGCAAAGAGGCAAAAAAAAGGATTACGCTACAAAAAAAACTGAATTTTAACCCTTTAAATCTGTCTTGCAACTCAGAGGAGTCGATCTTTCCATCGGGCCGTAATTCTGTGGTCGAAAAAGACAGAATAAAGAAATCAAATCAATAAAGTTTGCAATAAAGGTCAAATTTAAAACATATTTTTGAAAATCATGTGAATTTTCACCTTTTGTTGAATATTTTGGTCAACAGAGATTTAGTGTAAATGTTTGCGTGTATGATGTGTGTATGTTTGCGGTGTTTTACGGGCCCAATACCACTTTATTATGTACCAAATGGAACAAAGTTCATTTCCTTGATTTTCTTCAATAAAAGAAATTCATGCAACTAAGAACAAAAAGTGTCTTTTACAAAAGACGCAACATTTTAAGATTTCACAATATTATTCAACTTCAGTAGAGTCACAGGTTTTATGACACTACACATACATGGTTTGGTCAGTATTGTCTAGAATTTGATTGTAAGAAGTCACAATACTTACTGTAATAATTCACTGACAGAAGAAACTTAAGTAAGTCTTTAAAGTATTCATATTGCTTTTTGTTTGTTTTATAACTCAAGTCATTTGTTATTTAGTTATTATTTTAACTAAAGCCCCAGTCACATAGACATAGAAACCAATCCGTCTGGCAGCCTCTAGTTGATAGGAAAAAGTCTGTATTCTGTGATTGGTTGGCAAGTGGTTGCTGGCTGTCATTAGGTCAGTTGCAAAGAGGGCACACCACCAAAAACCTGCTTTGCTTTGCTTTGGTTGCTAGCAGGCAGCCACAAACACCTGGAAAACGTCGACTTTTCTGCAAACACACGCAAAGTGGTAGCGAAACAGCGAAAAGTGTGGTGGAAATGGAGACTTTTCGCCATCAAAGTAAAAGTTACACCTTTTGAAATGTGTTGGTTGTGGTGGTAATGCTTGTTTTATGCTACTGTGGTTGTGTCCATTTGTGGAGCTAGTTGCCCATGGAGAGCATACAGGGAAACCAATCACAAGGAGATTTCTGGCGCAGCACCCTCTTTGTGACCAATTTCACCTAGCGACAGCCATCAGTGTCCACCAACCTCTCGAGGCCTGTGTGACTGAGGCCTAAGTAATCTGTTGCTTTTAAAATGTGAGCACATTTTCCATTTGCTTTGGTTATGACAACAGAAGAAAAAGGGAAAGTCTCTGAAGCGGCCAGAATGTTTCTGTCTCCTTTGTGTCAGTGCCCATGTTAAGGTAACCGAGCAAGATGGCCCGCAGGATAGCCTTCGCATTATGGAAATATTCACATTATATTGTATCAGATTAATCTGCTAAGGATCAGCTTCACATTTCGAAGTAGCACGTGGCTAAGTAAAGCTCCACAAACACTCATGATGAGGCTCATTGAAGAAGAGGCTGGAGCCGGCACAACAGCTCCATAGCAACTAGCTTTTAGCTAAGTTTTCACCTTAAATTAGCCAGCTCGTGCTGGTTAGGTTGTGGAAGAGATGCTCAGGGTAAAGCCAATACATTCAGAGGTAAATGGGCTACATACATCCACTGAGCAGCATAACCAACATGCATATTTGAGAACCCAAAGAACTCCAACTCCTACTTTTCTCAGGCACTAAAGAGTTAGCAACTTTTTGTTATTGGATTCACAGATGACTGTAAAGATTAATGAGTCTTTTAGAGACTATAGGGTTATGGATTGTGGTTTGAAGGAAATAAAGGAATTAAGTATCAAACATTCCCGTTAGTCCTGTTGTTTTATTCTTTTGTTTTCCAGAAGAATCACATTTTAATCATCAGATAAGTCAGCTCTAAACCTTGGCGCCTGCTGATATAGTTTTCTAATTATGCTGTTTTGACATAATGCAATGAATACAATAACTCCATCTGCTAATACACAAATGAACAGATTGTCAAGGTAGGTGGTGGTGGAGAGAGGACCCAAAGGCAGGATATGGAGGGAGACTGAATGCACAATAAAATGAGCCTTTATTGGCTGATAGAAGCACAACAAAAACAAGAAACAGTGGAACACAAAGAGCATAAAGAAAAAAAATCTGCCAAAGACAAAGAGGAAGCACTGGTTCAGTTTCCATACATACATACACATCACCATGAATTTTTAGTAATATTTCATACTGAACTACAATTCTGGCCAGTTACTACCCTGCAGAAGGGATAAGAACATATTTTATGATGACATGATCCCAGAAAAATTAATTCAGGGATCTGGATCTGGCAACACAATGCACTTCACAGCTAGAATTTATCTTGGCACCATATTCACTATGATCCTTGGGTGCCTGTAAGGATCTTGTATGACTCAATACGTTATCTGTTAGTCTACCACAAGCACAGAGTTTCTCACTGTGTGACAATGTGTGCAATAAAGTGGCAGCTTGAGTGACACTGCACTCCAGTAGAAGTCACTTGATCCTGTCTGGGGTATGTTGACCTTTTGTAAGCTGGCTCCAATCCTATGCTGGCACCTTTAGAAAACTGGCCAAAAGCCAGTGTTGGCACAGCAGAGGTCTACTTTTTTTGTAGGGCCCTGTACTGACGAGGCACAGTGCAAATCTGGCACAAAGACTGCGGTGCGCCCTGACAAAAAAGTAGCAGTGACGGGAAGAAGCTGAGAAACAAGGACAGAATCTTGATTAACTGGGGTTACCCAGAGGTGTAAGGCTGCTTGTTATTTTCCTGACTAGCTTGCATGCCAACGTGTAAGGATTATAAATTAATCAGTGCTGCACTAGGCAGAGGGATAGGGCTGCACATTTACACATCTAGATAGCAGTGAGAGGTGCCGAGGTTGTTAGAAACCACAACAAATTGTGATCCCCTTTTTAATTTTGTCCATTTAGCAGTAACACAAAAATCATTAAAAAATGACAATGCATTTAAAAATGTCAGAACTACTTCCCTATATCAACTTATAGCACTTATAGCAGAATGTTTAAAATTAATTTTGATAACTTTTACCCAGGTTCACATTGGGC
This sequence comes from Pterophyllum scalare, assembly GCA_024447675.2. Lineage (NCBI taxonomy): Eukaryota > Metazoa > Chordata > Actinopteri > Cichliformes > Cichlidae > Pterophyllum > Pterophyllum scalare. The sequence goes on along the minus strand of JAMQGT020009502.1, from coordinate 70,882 downwards.
CACACAGGGGTAGCGCAAGATAACTGACTCTCTGGATTGCACCCAGCACCTTGTGATACAAGACTAAAATGAGAGCCTGTCATCAGATGTTAATGCTCTCGTCATTCCTCCTCTCACATTGCAGTGTGGATTGTGTGTTAGTATTTGTACCTATGGGCATGTGGCTATATGGGGATAAGGTGGCTATCATGTGAGAGTTCTCCTCTATCCTATATAAGCCACTGAGGCTTCAAAAGAAAAAGAAGCATTGATTGCTTACTTGTACTGTTGTCTTGTGTTAATTTTGTGAAACCCTGGTACATAACAAAGAGAAACCGAGGAAGAAAAGGAATACAAGGCTTTAAAATATGTCTGTTTGTTGATCCTCCACGTGCACAGAATGGCACTGCTGCTGCTGAGACTGATTAAACAAATTCATCTTGTAATATACTCTGACACACAAATGTACACCAGCAGCTCACAATGGAAAAGACTGAATTTATGTGAAGAATGTGGTGTAATACCAAATTTCTTCCAGCAGATGTCAATGCAACTCCACTATTCCAACAACCATCATTGAGGAAAGGTTTTGCAGTACACACACCACACACACACACACACACACACACATATATATATATATATATATATATATATATATATATATATATATATATATATATATATATATATATACATACACAGGCCAATTCAGTGACAAATGCAACAGTCCTGTGGCAAAATCACTGTGGTAAAAATCACTGCACAGTGAAGTGCACTGCCTGGGACAAGAGGGTGTATGAGGACGGGATATGTGAGTGGAAGAGAGCACAAAATGCGGCGGGGCCGTGTTGTTCGGCCTGAGGGGACCAGAGGCACTCTGCTGACAGATTGGAGACCTGACAGACTGCATCGTCCACACTCTCCCCGGTCTGTGGAACAACTTTTTATTCATCCATCTCTCCACTCCGCCTTCCTTTGCAGCCTCCCAGTTGGCACCCTGTGCTCTGCTCCCTCAACCAGCATCATCTGTCCGGGACCCCACACCAACCAACCAACGCTGCCTCGACCTCTCCCTTTCTCACCAAATCTACATGCTTGCCTGCCCCTCACCCCCCCCCCCGCTCCTCGCCTCAGCCTTGCCTCCTTCTTTATGCTTAGTGACTCGACATTCCCAGATGTCCGCTGGCTCTTGCATCACTGAGACAACAAGGCTTTCTGCTGTTGCCACTTGGCATTTGAAAGTAGTACATGGGTGGGACACCATCACCCACTGTGTGCTATATAGTATGGAGGATACTTCTAAGAATAAATCAATGGCATGCTATCATAACAGAGCACATTTTACGTGTTTATTGTCAAAAAATATATATTTCACTTTTAGAGTATACACCACACAGTGTATCTTACACTTAGTACTCATTACACAGCTCCTACGTCCTTTGCTTTCATTTGCAGCATTACGGTGATGACAGAGTGGTTTGTCATCTTTAGTGTTGAGGGTTTTTTTTTTCCACACAACGAGGAGGTGTGAGAAAAGAATGAGGAAGATGAGCAGAAGAGGAGGAGGAGGAGGTGGAGATATATCACTTATACTGTATGCTGTATTAACATGAGACTGTTTGAATTAGGCAAAAACAGTGGAACAGCAAGAGGAGGATGACAAGGAAGAAAAGATAATGTGATATCAAATCCTGTGTAACACTTCTCATAACAAGATTTCAAAGTGTATCCCGCTGAGGGAGATAAAGGTTGATGATGAGTATTCCATGAGATCCTGGATAGCGGCACTGGATTACAAATACTCTTGTTAAACAGATTGCATTTTGCCCTAAATAATAACCCAATTTCACTTAAAAAAAAAAAGTACACAGCATATGCACTTTTTCTTAGGCTCAACATTTTTTGTAGTGCTGAGTGAATCACAATGAGCTGGGTTTTTTTTTGTTTGTTGGTTTTTTTGCTGTCTTGTGACTCAGCCAGCTAATACAAGGAGACATGCCATTCCTGAAAAAGTCTCCCCTCTGCGTCCCTATATGAACCCAATAGAAAAACCATGGTGGCTCTTTGTTTTTGCAGGGTGCAGTAATTTATAGCTCATTTATGGTTGTTTTTTTTGTTTGTTTGTTTTTTTTTAGATTTTTATGCATTTAGTGTTTCTTATGGCCCAAGTCAAAAAGTCCACCTGGGATTTAATACCCTTATGTGTCTCCTTAACTGGGCTGAGTGGTAAGACATCTTGAATTCAATAAAATTCAACGAAGTAAAACACAGAACTGCCAGCAAGAAGCATAAAACTAGGCTTTTCCCTCCAGGTCCCCACTTGTCATGGTGGTCAGTGTCTTTTTCAGACTTCAAAGAAGTATAAGGCCTTGATGAAGCCTTCATCGTTGCAGACACGGAGAGCTGGAGACACGACAGCAGACAGTCACTCCTGTTACCCTTCTTTGGAATCCACCACCTGGGGCGCATGTGCAGTTGGCAGGCACGTGGATGTCCACACAGAAACTTGCGCTCACTGTCTGATGGTGAACTTTGCATCATTTGGACCCAAGTGGACTCTAGCAGGCTCACAGATGTGGAAAGTGTAATTAAGACTTAACAGGAATGACTGCTCAGCCGCGGTGTCTCCAGCTGTCCGTGCCTATGTCCACAAAGGAGAATAATCAAGGCTTTAAGCAGTGTTGGGGTAATGGCAGTATACAAGGCTAGTAATGTATGATACAATATTTGTTACTTTTTAAACTTATTAAACTGCATTGCTTATTTACCTGCTGAAAACGAGTCTTTAACATAAATGCTGCTCTGTACTAAATGATGCTTGCAAAGGGTTGGTGTTATGTCAGCAGAAGGTGGATAGCTGTTGGCCTGGGTGCAGGGTTGCACTTCACTGGATCATCACATTCTGCTCTGCTCCAATACACAAATAGATAATGAAATGTTAGCTGTAGCAAGAATAAGCTTCCAAACTACAACATTTATCATTTAAAAGGCTGTGAAGAAGATGATGCAAAACAAAATAACACAGAAAGTGCTATTAAGTTATGCACCCAAATGAATTAAATACCAAAAAGGGCCTTTAAAACGTATGCTGAGATATAGACAATAAGGGTCAAGAGAAGCTTTAGTGAAGACCAGGAAGGTCTTGGGTGTGTGACAGTCAGAAGACAAATAGCGGACCTCTCTGAAAGCCCCCAGTAAATCTGTCTGCATGCCATTTAGAGTGCTGGCCTGACCTAAATGTCAGAGCAACATTTAACCATGTAACTCTCTCTGTCCCGCTCTCTTCCTCATTCTCCCTGTGATTTCAGTTGCATAAATCAATCAGATCCAGCTTACACTGAGTCCGTTTGTTTCAGAGGCCCTCACACTCTCAAAAGAAAAGAGGAGCTGAATAGAAAAGGGCCGCAAACCAACCGACATTCTTTTGTATGCTGGTGAACCTCTTAAAAGCGTTTTCAAGCCTAAAGACCGACATTGTTGTGACGCCTTTTAAAACACCAAACACATTCGAGTCCATATTTCATAGAGAAACAAACGCATTTGTCACTTACAGAGAAAGAAAAAACTGTATCCACGTTATTTGCTGTAATACCATTGTCCTTTCTATGACATGTCACAGAGACAAAAGCAACACTATCCACTGATTTTATTGCCTGTTCTTTGGAGCAGAATAGACTTTTGAGGCTAAGAGTTTAGGACAGAAGGGACAGATTTCTCTGTGATTCATTCAATGAGTCCAAAGCCAAGGTAAACCATGTCATGTTTGGTGTGTGTGTGTGTGTGTGTGTGTGTGTGTGTGTGCGTATCTCTTTATAGTGCATGACTAAGTCCTCAAATTCACATGTATCTGTGTTTAGAACAATGATTTTGCACGAGTGGGTGTGTGGGGTACGGGTGTGTGAAATGCTGCAAAATTAGAATGCATGTAATTCTAAGATGCACAGGAACATGTGCTTGTATGCTGTATTATGTAGCCATGTGTGGGCAGTTGGGACTACACAGTGAGCGCACCATATTGAGAAACAATATATTGTTGGCAGTCAGGCTCACATGAATTGGTATCATCTGAGAGCTTCCCTTTCTCTCTGTCATTTGGAGGAAAAGGTCACACATTGAGTATGATCATTCTTTCATTGCATTTTAATCTTTGTGCCTCATTTCAGCTTTTCCTTGTTTTATCTCTCTGAACCTAGTCCTTTTCTTCTGACAAATTGTGCCCGGGTATTTCACCCTGTAACTATCTCCAGGAGCTATTTTTTTGAAAATTAAATCACAGTCTTTAATGACATTGAGTCAGGCTCCCCCCCCACACACACACACACACACCAAACCAAACCAACCCAAACCAAATGTCTTCCTTATGGCCCAGTAGTAATCAAATTAATCTAAATTTTAGATTTCCTACTTAACATTTTGTTTAATGATTAGCCAACCAGTGGTCGACTGCTGACAGTGCCAACAAATCAAAACACAATTTATTTAAATGTAAGTGAACACAGGCAGCTGCTTCCTGTCATCCATATTTACTCCAATTAGAAAGAAAGAAACGATCAATGAAGACCTGCAACCCATGTGCAAACATAAAGGTTTGAAAAAGGAAGGAAACTAAAGACAATGAGAAAGCAAGTGGAAAGACAAAAGGGACTGCACAAAATCACAAAAAAAAATATGGGGCAGGTGAAGTATTGCGGTGTGACGGCTCAATGGAAAGAGGGATTCTAAAGGATGTAAAGAAAAGAGGAGAGGGCAGACAGAGGGATGAGAGGTATACTACTGCCGCTGTGCACGAGGTGACCCTGAAGCCAATCGATTTTTACAGCTCTGTTATCGTAAATCATCAGTGTAACTGGGCAACTATTAGTTTCTTTTGTGTATATTTTTGTGTGACAGTGTGTTTAGTGCACGTGAGTGTGCGTTACCTGAGTCAGCTGACCACTGTGACACAATGTTAAAAGTCACTGCAAGTTGCTGTTTAACGGCCTCGTTAGTGATGCATGGACTCTACATCACGTCTGTCCTGTTTTTGCCCGTCTGGCCGTGGGTCTCCTGCTTGCTGCTTTTCTGTCAAGAGCAGTCATTTGAACATTGCCTCCCATCCTGCATCCCACACACACACACACACACACACACACACACACACACACACACACACACACACACACACATCTTGCAGAATGCCCAGTCTGTGCCCGGGTTCCCCTGGGTCTGATTAATGCTCTCTCTGCAAGACTCCCAATTGGAGTTCACTCACACAGCACACGCTCATGTTCACACTATTCTGCTTTGGTTTATACAGACACACTGCCATATATGCCACTGTAGCATAGGCACTGGTAACAATATATTTTGCACTTGAGGCGATAGGAGAGGACATTTTCCATAAGTTATATGTTATTCCGTCAGCAAGTGTCAGAGAGGGATTGCACCTTACTTTCACACCACATAAATATGACGTTCAATTTATTGCATTCTTCCAAAAAAAAGCAGTTTCTTTGTCACTACTTTTACCAGAGTTCATCAGAGTTCACGTTAAAGTTTTTCTTCAAGCTGTGAAAATGATTTAGTCTACACCTGGACACCTGTCCTTTAGACAGAAATCATCCTTTTTAAAACGCTCCCATTTCTTTCACAAAGCCAGGCACTTGTAACCCCATCATCCTGTACATTTTTTAAAAGCTCTTCTAACAATAGTTCAGCGCACGAAGTAAGGTATAATTATCTCATCCAGAGACAATCCTGGTTAAAATGAAATTCTCTCCGTGTCTGTATAATCAAAGCTGTTCAGTGCTGTTTTTTTTTTTTCCTGTGCACTTTGGCTCAATGTTACGCATTTGTTTTCACTTCCCTTTTCTCAGAAGCAAATATTTGCTTCAGTGGCATTTTAAATGGTTTCAGATTGTTGCAACATCAGCCCGAGGGCAGGTAAATCCCTCCCTCAGAAGACTCACGTGTGCACACTACAGAAATGCAGAGGCTATGTATTCATTACACCCTATACAAAGTACTGGACATAATAAACAGCTCAGGTTGAGTGGTTTGAAGACAAAATAAGAGAGGCAAGGCTAAGATGGCTTGGACATGTGCAGTGAAGGGATAGTGGATATGTTGGACAAAGGATTATGATGGAGCTGTCAGGCAGGAGGGAAAGAGGAAGACCACAGAGAAGGTTCAAGGATGTAGTGAAGGAGAGAATTGGTGTAACAGAGGAAGATGCTGGGGACAGATGAGCCACTGTGGCAATCCCTAAAGGGAGCAGCCAAAAGAGGAAGAAGACAGAATAAGTACTTAGTATGTGTATTTGTATTTTATAGCATATTTAAAAATCTTTCTACTGTCCAGGAACTGCAGATGGCAATAAGCGAGGAGCTAAATCTGGTACATCTTTTTTCACATGAGATAAATGTTTTTGTGAATGGAACTAAAAGTCTGCACTGATCTGTCAACTGGATTCGGGCCACAATAACAGTGCAGTTTATGGCTCCCCATAAGCTGGTGCCTCCTCTCTTTTTAGCCCGGCTGTTTTGAAGAAAAAGTCAAGGTACTGTCACAGCCTTGGGTACGGCGGGCATTGGCGTCGGCTTCTGTTCCGCAGAAGCTTTAACTTTGGCCACAACTTGAGAATGGTTGCTGGGATTGTTGGATGTTGCACACTCTCACACACACACTCACTCACACACACATACACACACACCATGAGTATAATGATGAACTCAGCCCCGCATGCCAAATTTCGCTTCTTTCTTTGCAACAAAGGAGATTTTGAATTGTGCACGACCTCATAACATCTGCTGAATTTATAGTCTCACTTCATGAAATATTCAACTTCACAGTTATAATCTGGCATTTATCTATAGCCCTACAAAGTTAATGCAGCCCTATGGTTACCATAGTAACACATGCTCCAAGCGCAAAGTCGAGGTTTAGTAAAGAAAAGAAAATAATTCTGATTTCTCTGATCGGTGAGTTATTCCAATCACCAATCATCATATAAAGTACATCCGGTCTCTCTTCACTGAGCTGAAACCACATGACAAAGAAGAGGCTGTAAGGCTGCAAGGACTCACATGCAGATGTAAGACTCTTTCTGCATTTTCCTCTTTTAAAAATGTACAGGAACCCTCCTTCCGGCTTCTCTCAAACTCCCTCTTTTCATCCCCCTGCTAACAAGGAAAGTGTTAAGCGAGACAGCCCTGTTATGGTTCACTGGCAGCGAGGCTTGTGAAATGTGAGTGGATGGGTGTGTGTGTGGTGGTTTACTGTAAGTAGGAGTGTGTAACTACAATAAAAAAAGGCAAAAGGGGGAAGAGAAAGCTGGAAGGACTTGGCATGGGTGTGCATTTGTGTAGGTGTAGGGGCAGAGACACAGAGAGAAAGAGCGAGCATGCCTAAGTCCAGTTTCTTCATCTCTTTTTACATCAATTGATTTTAGTTTGAGTGACAGGCGAAAGGAAACAGCACCTCACCCTGCTGCTGTCAGCTTATGTGAATAACTGCCTCCCCTCTCGCTCCCTCTCTGACATCCCTTCCTTTCTTTCCCGCCACCACACGCTACGTCTTCCACAGCAGCATCAGCACTGCAAACACATACCCGAAATCCAGTCATACCTCAGCTGGTCATCACCTTTCGTGAACTTTTACTGCTCTCACATCAGGCACCAGGTTAGGTGAGTTAAAAATTTTATTAAGAAGACAGGCTTCCTCTCTGACCTGAAAAGTGCTGTATATTAGGAAAAAAAAAGTTAGGGAAATGACTGGAAAGCTGTGGATCCTGCCTGTCAACATTCAGAAAAAAAAAATATCATAATCGTTTGCTGTCGGTGAGTGCCGGTATACCTCGACGGTGAGCGTAACGAGAGGGGTCCAAGAGCGTAAGCCGCTTACAGTGGGACTGCTGTGTTGCCATGGTGACTGTCTTTGCATTGAATCGCTAGAAGGGAGATGCTTGGATTTCACATGCTTCCATGCCTTCTTATTTCTTCGAGTCCGACTTTATTATTTTTTTTCTTCCCAAGGGTTTTGTTGCTTTCTGTCTCGCTGTCTGTGATGTGTGCACTTTCAGGCACACACACACACACACACACACACACACAAGACATAAACAGACACTGTTGTGAGCAATTAATCAAGGTCTTGTTCTTTCCCCTCCAACTTTCACCATTTAGTTTTTCTCTTGGGGCTGAAGACGGTTGTACGCCAACATTTCTAGTGTGAAGCATGGCGAGGTACAACCTTCCTACATAAGGGTGGGTAAGCTTAGTCTCACAGCCATGCATCAAAACCAGTGAAGACCTTAGATTCTCTCCTGTTTAACATACCACAAGCTTTTTGATCAGTATGGTAAAAATGCATGATTTTGGATGATACATCATCTGAATTTTTCTGTGATCAAAGATGCCTTTGATACAGAATAAGGTGGCTAGCTAAAATTAGCTGGTTTATGTCACAGATGAAGAGAAAGAAACACTGCATGATTGTGATAATAAATCTGCAGCTTGATCACCGGGAATGACTTAATTATACATGTCAATAGTGCTGCAAGACATGCATTTCAGAGTGATTAACACAACTATGACATGCCTTTGCCATGGAAACACATCAGCTGTAGAGGTTCATGTACTCATGCCTATTTCCCTGACAACATTGTGTAACATTCAACAGGAACCACATGATCATGCAACAGCATGCTTTCTGTTACATGCATAGGATTTTTGTTTAGAGATGTAGTTTTTCCACATATGACCACCTTTATTCTTCAACACAGCCTGAACTCTCTGAGGCAGCTTTCTTGTTATTTCTTTAAGTAGTCTTCAGGAATAGTTCTCCAGGCTTTTTGAAGCAAATTCCAAAGCTTTTTGGAAGTTTTTTGTTCTGTTCTCTGTCAGTCTGATCCCACACTGCTTCAATAATATTGAGGTCTGGGCTCTGGGGAGGCCGATCCATGTTCCATTGTGTGTTTTGCTATCCATGGTATGTTTTTACTGCATTGACATTGTGTTTGGGATCATTGTCATGCTCACTGTCATGTCATCAGCTGCTTTCAGCACTATTGACATATATTGCATAGTGGATCAAGATCTGACTGCACTTACCTGCATTCATAAATCCATCAATTTTCACAAGATCTCCAACACTACTGGCTGAAATGCAGCCGAAAACATGACAGAGCCTCTACCATGCTTTACAAATGGGAAATGGACATTCACACACACACACTTACACTTCGGCAGAGTCAACTCAGGATTCAGTATTTTACTCAAGGATACTTTGACATCAGGAGTAGTCGGGGAATTGATCGTCCAACTTTCATATTGGTAGAAAACCTGATCTACCTCCTGAGCCACAGTCGCCCTGCAGACACTCACTGTTGTACCTCTGTCCTAGCCTCTTCTGTACATATTCTGCATGACTTGAGCCAAAACCTTCAAATTTGGATTCATCACTCCATCAGACCTGTTGCCACTGATTTTCAGTCTGGTTATTCTGTAATTTGACATGCCTCAGCCTCTTCTCCCCATTTCCCTTCCTTAAGAATGGCTTCTTGACAGCCTTCCACTGGGACCATTTGCAGATGCACTGGGCAGATGCATTTCTCAGGTCTTTGCTGATTTTGTCCTCTTTCTTAAGACATGGCCCTTAAATTAAAAATGAGGGTTTGCACTTAATCCCATAGCAAATGGATGACTACGGACTAATTACATGCACTTCTGAAATAATAGTGTCACTGTGAAAACCATAGCACCATATTGCTATGAAGCATAGGATAGAAAAAGATTTTTTAGTGAATTCAGAACTGAAAAACACTAGAATGGCTGCTTGATGCTGGTTAAAAAAAGTGAGTCAATCCCCACAGACTCCTGACTTATGCCTTTTGGCTCCCTGTGGAGCATAGGGCTGCAACCACAGACTCCTATGTTACCCAAATTTAGAGCAAATATAGACGGGTTTAAAGCCTAGTACAAATATGATTTAGATCTCTTTTGATTGTTTCTCCCTTCGTAATAACACATCTAGAGGGCATAAAATATTCACTCATTTAAATGTTATTAAGGCTTAAAACTATGGATTAGTAGGCGCGTGGCTGATGGGAGTGACAGATGGGTGCTGACACAGTGGGCAATAGTCTGATAAGCTTTACCTCTGGTATTTAAACTCTATGAACTGGACCTCTCAGACATTTTTATGCTGTTAGTGTCTTTTAGAGCATTTTTATTGCTGTTATCGGACAAACGATATTGCTTTCTGTGTGGTTAATTGCCCATCCAATAAATGTGTACACCAGTTTTGGTGAGAAAAGTTCTAGTATTTTACTCGTATTTTGCTTGCCTTTGTTAACCACACCACCCTCTCCTCTGATTATGGCTATTACCTTGGCTCCAAATCACCAAGATGGTTAAGACTATATGGTTGGAACTTGTCATGTCCCCAAATCAGTGGTAGATGAAGTAGCTATATGTCCATCTTATATATGCAGTCTAAGCTTACTCAGCAGCATCTGTGACTCTGGATGATGATGAAAGGTGAACACAATGAAAGTGATCTGAGCTATAAGTGTGGGAGTGACACCAACAGAACACTCATTTACCTCTATAATGGGCCCACAAACCCAGACTGGTAAGTGAGAGAGTCAGAAAATAAATGCATCTGTATGACTTCTGTTCTCAAATCTGTCTTCTGCCCTCCCTTCCGTGTTCGCTCTTTCATTCTGCCCTCATTTTGAAAACTGGGGGGATGGGGATTCCATCTGAACAGGCAAGCCTCTGCATCGCTTGTGGGAGACAGCTTGACTCAGAGAGTGAAAAAAGAGAGAGAGAAGGAGAGAACGGAGGGAGAGAACGTGAGAGGTGTCTTCCATGCGACCAGACGATGCAATTCTTAGCAGGAACATGATGAGCATTCCGCCAATGGCAGCTCACGCACGGGCAGACGCATGGAGGGTTTCCACGGCTACCCCCAATCTTCCTTCCTATCTCCCTCCCTCTCTCTCTCTCTCTCTCTCTGTCTCTTCCCTTCTATTTCCTCTCTCCTCTGCTTTGGAATAAATGTCAAATGCTTAATAAACCCAGCAGCATCTGCAGCTGTTCCAAATGACCACCATTGTGGGTCAACTTGTCAAGATTCACTCATGCAAACAAGCATGCACAAAAACACACAGACGTGCTCAAAAGGGCATATTGCATTGTGCTTTCTTCACACATGAGTACGCTGCCCTCCCAGCTTCAACATTTCAAAGGAAATACATGTAACACTGCTATTAACTGCTGTCGCTAGGATTATGCAATCTGGTTTTTGGTTTCTTTTGAAAAATTTTCATTCATTAATTGACACAGTGGAGTAAGTAGGAAGGGGGGAAAAAAGTCCTTTAAATGTCATTCTACTCAGTTACGCAGTGTCATGCACACTAGTCCGACGCACAGTTGCCACCCCCTCACTCTCCAGCTGCATCCATTCTGCATGCCAAACCTCATGAATCATCTGAGATTAAATGCTCACTGTGTTTATATAAAATGGCACGTTGGCTACAGGCTTCTGTCCAGCATATACAATATGTTCACCCCAGTCCTGTACTGGATCTGAGGTTGTGATGTCTCTCATCTCAAATGTGCAAAAATTTTCTCACTATTTGTTTAATTATTGTACTCAAAAAAAAAGAAAGAAAAGAAAGCAATTCCAATTCACAACCTTTGATACAGAAAGCTGTGCATGTAATTACTGTTGCATTTTAGATGTTGGAGGTGTTGCATGTGATTGCATCTACTCAGCCAAGGTATCTTTGAACGACTTATGTGGTCATATTTAAAATATGGCCTAGAGCAGCCCTTTATTTTAATGCACATTAATTTAAGCACAGACGTGAGCATGCATAGCTTTTGCACGGCTTCAGATATCCTGCTTGCATGCACGAGGGCTAGCATATGTTTTTGTTTTTGTTGCGGCAAATTGAAATTCAGAATTTTTTGCCTGCATTTGGATGTTTGATGTGAGCACAGGCGGGCGGCCTGCTTGGCTGCTGTGAGAAGTGGCACACTCAGATCATTAATCAGACTCGACGGCACAGTGGGTAGCAGTCAAGCCACAGGAGATTGCTAATGCATGCAAATGTATACTCGTTTTCGGGGCAGGTTGAGCCAAGGACAGAACCTAGCCAGCAACAGAGCTGGAGAAATCCTATAGTAGTGAGAGTGAGATTAACATATCACAGCTCGGGTGAGGGCCTTTTTGTTGTGCTGTAATCTGCTACAACTGAGTTATGTGTTACTAAGTCAACAGTGCAGTGGATAAAGGGTAAAATAGAAAAATCACACAAGAAGATTCAAAAAGTGGCTGACATCCAGGATAGGATCATTTATAATCCTCATAATTTATCTTATGCCATATGTGATAGTGGCCAGATTTCATACCAGTATCTATGTTACCTCTACACAAGCCTGGCTTCATGATATGGGGGACTGTCAAACAAGCTTCTTAAGCGAGACACCATTTAATACGGGAACTGTTGGTGTAAGAGCTGAGTTGCTGCCAACTGAGGGCATAACTCTGTATTCCACACCTTATTATTCTGCACAGTGCTTGAGCCTCATTATGGCCAGGATTGTACCTTGGTGGAGATAACCTTACATGACTTTTTGAGATGAACCTTTTAAAAAGAAGCTTAGGAATGTGAATGGAATGATATCATTGCCGGTGGGCATCTCATCATCTAAAGTAACAGAGGCATGGTAAATCCGCCTCAGTTTTCCCCCCTTGCCAGGTTAGGTAAGTCAGTGTATTTTTCAGTCATTTTTTTAAAGCCTGTAAATCATGTATATCAGCAGATAATTTTTCACTTGAAAAGTCGATTATAACTGCTTTCCTCCTTTAGATGCAGGACTGATTTTTTATGTAATGGATTATTTGCACTAAATACCAGTATAGGTTATATTTAAGCTACATGAGCACAGTAATTGTGGACTACATGTAAAAATAAAAAGTACATTTGTTCTGGGTGTGAAAAGCAAGGCCAAGTCTCTACAGCCTGCAACCTTTTTCATGGACAGCAGGGGGCGACTCCTCTGGTTGCATGAAAATCTGTGGCTCCCTTGCCCTATGTTTCATGGTAATAATGGTAGTACGGTCACTGAAGCTAATCATAACCCATGTAGTGCTTTTGGTAGCACACTATATGCATGCTAGCTCAAAATGATACAGCTGCTAGCTGAGAAAAAAAAATATCTGTAGCTTCTAACAGACATTGGCTCTTGATCAGACTGAGACAAGCAGGAGATCCACACTGTGTTTGCAGCTGCCAACAGTCCATCAGCTACAATATGTATGGACACATACTGCTGAAAGTGAAAGAAAGATGAAGCTTTATTCCCTGCTGTTTGGAGCAGGGGTGAAACAGTTGACTGGTAGTGTTACAAGATGGCTGGATGAGAAGCTCATGAGGCATCATACACTCTGTGGACAAAGGTATTGGGCCACTCCTCTAAGGTGTTTTCAGCACCATTGCCACAGGTATATAAAATCAAACACCTGTGCAGTCTGCCTTCACAAACATTTGTGAAAGAATGGTTTGCTCTAAAGAGCTCTGTGAATTTGAGTGTGGCACTGTAATACAATGCCACAATTGGAACAAGTCAGTTCATGAAATTTCTCCCCTCCTATATATTCCATGAGTGCTGAGTTGTATAGTGCATACAATACAACTAGTCAATCACAAGCAAGTCACACCCTAAAACCTGCTTTATTGTCTATTTGACTTTAAACAGGACCACAATTCACAAAATGAGCATCATGAAGTGAGAAGAAAATCTTGAAATTGGTAAAATGGTTACAGAAGCAGGGGATCAAGTAAGCAGCATCGTCATTTTCTCACAGATTTCAATGCATGCAGGCCTTATTTGGCTTTTGCCATTAGAAAAAAAAATGCACATTTAAGACACTGCCAGCTCTTAAAGCCAGTTTGTGGTGCTGAGTTTGTCATGTGTTCAAAAAAAATATGAGGAAAATCAGTCCCAGCTTTATGCTTCCCTTCCAGATCTCCATGTTTGTCAAATATTATATGCTTCAGTGTCCCAGGGAAGCATTTTTTTGTTGAAGCCCCTGCTCCTGAATCAAGGTGTCACCTTTTTTTCTTTCTTGGATACATGGATGGATGGAAGGCGGGATGAAAAGATCGAATGAATGAACAATTGTTCTGCTCTTGCAAACAGGCCATTCAGGGAAATACCTCAGGGACCAGAGCCTTTTCAAGGTTGTGTCCTACACCACTAGCTACCTCTATGTGTGTGTGTGTGTGTGTGTGTGTGTGTGCGTGTGCGCATGCCTGCATGCATGTAGTCCTCTGGGTCTCAATAAGGTTCAGTCAGGCTGATATCTCGCTCCACACACACACACACACACACACTCTCACTAAAAAAGTGCAAACAGTGGATGTCTGTAGGAGTGTGTGAGGGTGTGCTGACTCAACCAAGTGCCAGAGGTTCCCACAAGTCTCCCAGGTCAGATGGAGGGTCGGCAGCTGATGGCTACGGACGTTCTCTGTGTTCAGATTGCTTGGCCATGCAAGCGAGGCTCAGACATGTGAGAAGAATGAAATGCATGACAGAGTTATTGTTCTATGCAAAATGGATGACTCTAGGAAGGAAAATGCCACTTGGTGAATACATTGTGATTTTTAAATAACACAAACACTTGCCATCAAATGCCTGCAGGCATTCAGGCTGTATAATGGCTTAGAGGATGTGATAAGCCTGTGTTGCCTGAAAAATTTACCAAAGCCTGACTGTTAAATAAGGTATACTGTCAATTCTAATCATAGCGTTCCAATTTTAAATCTCTGTACTGTGTGACTGAAAAGTCACAGCAGACAAACAACAACAACACCCTTTTCAGTGCAACTGTGCAGACATAAAACTGTAAAAGCGGCACTACAGCAGCTTTGCCACGGCCCCTTAATTTAAGAGGAGGTTAATGCAATAGACTTTGCGTCCACAAGCTGCTCTATTCTGCTCTGCATTGTTAAAATATATCATTCCCCTCCCTGCTTGTTTGCATTGTTTGATATGTCAGCAAGAAGTATATGGAAATTGTACTGAAGGATTTCAAAGGTTTGCAAATTGCATCTCCAATCAATTCCAGCACTCTGCAAAAGAAAAATTTATGCAAGCCTTCTGTACAAAATCATGTTTTTATAGACTTGCGCAAAGGTGCTTACAAATAAAACAGACAAAGCAAAATAAGAGCTGTTATTTCTTTGCATTGTAAATTTTTCCTCCAGGCAGAGATGGAAACACCACACAAATGAAGGCCCTGTAGAGGCAGACAAAAAATAATTAACTGAAGCCCATGGGGGTGGGGGTGTGTGTGGGGGGAGGGTGGATTCATTCTTATGTGGTCTGTAAATTAGACTCCAAAGACACATCCCCTGCTGTTATGGTGAGGTTGTTGGGGTTATATAATGAAATCCCTAACACTCCTCTCCTTGTGTTCCTGGCACCAGCTTTGGAGACCTTAAGTAGCCTGGCTGCACACATAAGCATGCACACATACCCAAACAAGCAGAGTACAAGCACAGGGCTGCAAATGCACGCAGACAGCTGGGTGACCATGGTACATGCTGGCTAATTGGTTGTGATTTATAAATGTGACCTAAAGTGATTTTACTACTGTACTAGTCTCTTTTTCTGAATGTCACTACAGTGATTGGGAATTGAGCTATGATTACTTCCAAAGCACAGGTGACGTAAAGTGGACCTACTATACTACTTTCCAGCCATATTTTCACTCTTAGACTCAACAAACGTAGCTCTACATGATTCCCAGTTCAACTTCCAGATGTGGAGAGATTCAACGCAATGTCTGTATAGCTGCTGTGCTTCGACTGGACAGTCCCAGTTCGTGGCAGAGATTGAGCGAAAAGTCAGCATTGTATTGTTGAACAATGTGACATATGTGAGCCATCATGTTTACTTACTAGGACAGCAGCTTCTTTTGTTTGGAATCTAGAAATGAGCATGCATGTCCTTTTGTGTAGCGTTTACTGTTTATCATAAGACTACACTGCAAATAATATATATTATCCAGCATTTCTGACAGACACCTCTTTGCCTTTTTCTGCATCTCTCAGGTCTTGTGTCAGGTCGTTGCTAGAAAGTTATACTCCTTGGAATCAAAATATGAAGAAATGTGGCATTAGTCAAGACTTTTGCACAGTACTTTAGAAAGAAAAGTCATCTGACAGCAGGGTATGTCAGGTAACTGAGCACTGTACTATTAGCTTGGATCTTGAATGGTAGCAACACGGTCAAATAAAATGGTTTATAAAAATAAATGGATTTCATTTGCTGTGTCATCCTCACACTTTACTCAGCTTCTAATGTGGTCTGTTCTAACCTGAAAACTGCATTCTCCCCTGAGAAGAATCACAAATTATCACTGAATTATTGCGGGTCTGTTTCTAAAGCTTCCTTTCCCCAGAGTGTTATTAGCTGTGAGGGCACAGGTAGTCCTTTATTATAGCATAGTAATATGTGGGATAATATATAATGAATCTCAAGTAAAAAGTAAATTAAATGCATGGTATTTGCTCAATTTCAGACTGACAAATTATGCTAGGTGAGGTAAGGCACTTGCTCACGAAATGTTGTCACATCCTCTTAAGCAAACACAAAGCATCCAGACACACTAACACACACAATGTCTACACTGCTTACTTTTCACTAGTCGTGCATCAAGGTAATATAAATGTTTCTTATGAGCCAAAATCCCACATTCCCAGTGTTAATTAATGTAATCCGCAAAAGAAAAACTGACTTTTATTTGCCAATAAAAGACAAGAAGCGCTGAACAGCGTCTTAAAATGTTGTTTCTTTAAATGTTGTCTACTGAGCCTCGATTAAATTCACTGCAAGGAAAGATCCAACCTTGATAATGCATCTTTAATCTTCGCCTGCCTTGATTGAGCTAGACCTCGGTCACTCTGAGTACTTAGTTTACTTTGAGTACTAAAATCCTACAAAGAAAAAAGCTTTCTAAACAGACTAAACAGACTTAGATAATGTGCCGACTACAGGATCAAACGGGGTGATTCACTCCTTTGTAAAACTACACTCTTAATGGACAAACTCAAGAGCGGAGCTGCCTGTGAGACAAAGCTCTAAGCACAGGGACGAATGTGTTTGTGTATCTAGCTGGCATACTTTTTGTGAGTCAGTCTGGTTCCCCTCTCACTGATGTTATGTTGCTCTGGGTTTTATTATGGTTTGTGAAAACCTCCAAAGGCATACTGTGGAACTGTTTCCCCTATAAAAAAAAAACCCACACACACACACACCTGTACATTACTAAATCAATTAACCACATCCCATGCATGCTTTTGGAAGGAAGCCTGAGTACCTGGAGAAAACTCACAGAGAGACAGGAGAGCATGCAGATTCGACACAAAAAGGCCCCAAACTGGATTCGAACCCAGCACCTTCTTCCTGTCGGGTGACAGAGCCAACCACTGTTCAACCAGATCACATATTTTCTAATCTCAAGTCCTTGAAGGGTTTGAATATAAACAAACAAGTTAAATATTAGTTTAATGGTCACAGTCCCCCTTGTCCTCCAGGTGTTGATCTTTCTTTCTTTCTTTCTTTGGTGTCTTCTTCTCTCCCTTAGCTGCATGATTGTGTGTGTGTGTGTGTGTGTGTGTGTGTGTGTGTGTGTGTGTTACTAACCTCTCTTTTTAGTGGTGGACATGATCTCGGGAAGTCTCTGGCAGGGACACGTATCCTCCATCTACAATCACTGGCTGTACTTACCTTTCACCTCAGCTTGCAGCATAGCTCAGGCCTACTGTAACTCTGCATTTATGTGCCTGCTTGTCTGAGTTTAAATTTGCCTTGTACTTACCCATCTGTCCTCTCCCTTCTCCCTCCAACTTGGAAAGCCTGCTTAATAGTTTCCTGAATATCACTCTCACTCAGCCTGCAACTGGAAACTTGCCTGCCTTGGATCTGTTATTTAGTTACTTACCCGAGTGTAATCCCAGCCTGAATGCCTCTGAACATTGAGTGCTATTGATCCTTCCTGAACACCGTTCATTAAAACTTAAACTTTTGACTGTGTGCTGCATTTGAGTCTTTCACGTGAAACCTTAAGAATAATCACTACAAGAAGATGTTATTGTAGAAAATCACGTATTTGGGTGGTGAATGAATACAGTGCCATGAACATTTTACTGATATTTTTACTTAGGTTTAGGAAGAAAATGTGGCTTGTGATAAAATAAACCCCCTCACATTAACCCCGCATGCTGAAAACTGGTACTTACCAAGTGCATTTAAATGCAAAAACCAAGGAGATCTTCACAAGTGTGACAGGAAGGAAGTGTGTGTACACCAGCAGCTTTGCCAGTACAGCAGTTTTTGACTCTGGAAATGAGAACAGGATAGAGACTACCTCATCTAACAGATAATGAGAAACCAATATTTCCCAAAAATATAAAAGTATTCTCTTACAAAACGGGGTAAGCAATGAGTAAGCAGTTGGGACAGAGAGGTGTGTGCTTCATGGGATGCAGATGTTTTGGAAAATTAGACCCATTTCCACTTTAAGCCTACACCTCATAACCAGTAATGACAATGTGAAATGACATACTTAAAATCCCCCCCCCCCGGACAGTCAGAATTTGTAAAAAAAAAAAAAAAAACTACGACAGCAAATGCAGCTTCACAGGCTTTTCGCCAGTGTGTATCTGGGCTGTGGAAAATCCATGTGTGTTGACTAATAAATGGACCTGCTGAGGACAGTGTCCCCTCTAGTGGTTTCTCTGGCAGAAAGTCTTGTTCAAAGCCACAGCGGCAATGTCATTCGCCCCACACACACACACACACAGCTTTACTCACTTCTGTGCAAACATTTTAATCTTATTCCATTAATGACATCAGCTAGTCATTGTAGAAATCCTGGTATTGATTAAGATAAGAACGATTACTATGACCACGCTAGCAACTATGTAATCTGTACACAAATGTGAATGATGTAACCCACCGTATTACATATTACTAAGAAAATACTATGCAAAGCTGGCAAAACTCAACATACTGTCTATACTTCCATCATGCTGAGCATTACATTCAGCACTGGGGACACAACTAACCCGTCTGGTATACAGTAGGAGAGATAAGAAAAAAGAGGTTCACTTTAAGGAATTTAAAAACTGCACACCAGTATTAGCTATGCATTATTAGAAAAATTGAAAAAAGTATGGCAACTAATCCTACAAGAACACAGATAAACACACTGGCTACTGCTGGAAATGAACCTGTGACTCTGATTATGGTGCCTGAACATCTGCAGAATTTTTCAGTGGTCATTTCAGAGCCCTTCACTGATCCTCTGTAGAGCATTACTTGACCTGGCTGTTGGGAGAAAGGACAGACGTAAGCTTAAAATACCTCCCAGGCTTGACACAGCACTGCGCCAGCTGCACTCTGTAATTACCAGCAGTGCAATCAGCAGACTCGTTAATTTCCCCTGACTGACAGCCGCTGACGGCTCAATTGCAGAAAATGCACTGGTACAACTTCATAAGAAAATGGAACCGACATGCTGCAGGACTCTAAAAGCTGGAAGGCTGCACTCAGAAAAGTGCATTTTATGATTATGAGCACATGAAGATGTACTGGTATAGGCAAGGTTCTGGTACATCTGGCAGCAATGCCTCATTTATTTAAAGAAAAAAAAAGAAGAAGAAATGGAATGGAAAAAAAAGGGAATCTGAATTCCTCTTCTCCCTTTTAGAATAGCAGATGTGCTGCTACATGCTCCCCCTTGCAAAGCACTCATCTTATGTAACATGTTTAGGGAACTATGAGAAGTACTGCAGCGAGAGAGAAAGTTAGCACACGGAACAGCTTTCTGGTTCTGCAGAAATATTGATTTGAGCGTAAAAGAATGTGAGGCGGTCCAAAATAGACTCTCCACCAGCAAAGTAATTGGGGTGAGGGAGCCAGCGGAATTGGCCCAGATAAATATGTCACTTAATGGGTTGTTTATGGCTGCAATTTGACATGATCCATGAGAGAACAGGCAGGAAGGAGGTCTAGTTTATGCTACTGAGTGACACTGCTGCAACCACTGAAAACAGAGAATAAAAATAGACATTCAAGAAATAGAATCTTTAATCAGCAAACATGTGCGCCTGCTTGTTTCCAATGTTAGAATTCTATTTCCCTGATTATAATTTAATCATATTGTTGCTGTTGCTTAATTGTTTATATTCTCTGCCCATCTAATGTCTTGCAAGCAGCTATTTGTGCCCCACCCTATTGAATCCATATGGAAAAGGAATTGTTTAATGTGACATCACAATGGCAATGCTAACATGCTGACGATGCTGCGGTACCTGGTTCACCAGTACAGCATGCTCTAAGGTCGGTATGACCTCAAATAAAAATGACAATTAATTCAACATTTTACCTTAATTTTGATTAATAAACATTTATCTGAAACATCAAACAACATTTAATAACCAGAGTAAATACAAACTGCAGTTTTAAATGATTATTTATTAAGGGGAAAAAGCTATCTAAACCTACCTGTGTGAAAAAGTAATCTGTCATGGTTTGAGGCTGCATTTCAGCCAGTGGGATCTTGTCAAAAATTGATGTAATTATGAACGCAGATGAGTACTGTCAGATTTTGATCCACCATGCACTACCATCTGCAAAGCATCTGATTGGCAACAGCTTCATTTTTCAGCATGGCAGGGGTCCCAAACACACTGCAAATACAGTGGAAGCATACCTGGATAGAAAAACACACAGTGGAACACTATCAGTCATGGAATGGCCTCCCCAGGTCCCAGAGTTCATTGTTATTGAAGCAGTATGGGATCATCTTAACAGATGAACAAAAGGCAATCAACATGCAAAGAAGAGCTTTGGAATGCTTTTCAAGAAGCCTGGAAAACTATTGCTGAAGCTTACTAGAAATTATAAGAAAGATGCCTAAGAGAGATCAGATTGTGTTGAAGAATAGAGGTGACTGTACCAAATTTTGACTTCCAAGTTTGTTAGAATTGAACGTTTTTGCCTTATATACTGTATTTCCATGTATCTTTGTGGTGGAAATGAACTTTCTCTGATGGATGGCTAGGCTCAGCCTTAGAGATAGGGTGAGAAGTTCAGTCATTCGAGAGGGACTCAGAGTAGAGCCGCTAGTCCTCCACATCAAAAGGAGCCAGCTGAGGTGGTTCGGTCATCTGATTAGGATGCTTCCTGGGTGCCTCCCGGGTGAGGTGTTCAGGACATGTCTTACCGGGGGTGGGCCCAGGACATGCTAGAAAAATGACATCTTTCATGTCTTTAGAATAAATCATTAATTATCCATAATTAAAGAGAAAATCCATATTACTGCTCAGCAAAATGGGATCCAATACATTTCTTAACGGTGACAGCATCAGTCATTCATTTGAAATGCTAAATGTGTGTTAGAACTGCCAGAGGAATCAAGTCAAATAAGACACTCCAATGTGACTTTAGTCACATTCTTATCTCATTGAAGCAACAACTTTAACTTTTTCCCTCAGGCACAGTCACACCTTCTACCTGTTGGAATTTTCATGGACTCTTTTCCAGAGGCAATTAACAGTGAGAGTCCCAACAAATGAGTGTAAGCTTGCTAATTAGGGAAGAAATACCAAGAGTTTACACTGCACCATGTGTACTAATAATGATGATATGCTTTTTCTATCTTTGTCTTCTTGCCTTGTGTTGCCTTTTTTCCTGTAACAAGTTGCGGTCTGCTTGTTTATTAAAGCAGGCCAGTATTTTTTGTTTTGTTTTTTGTTTTCTTTTTTGCTTTAAGGACTCATTATGAAGTAAATATTCGCACAATTTAATGGCTGGAGAATAACGACACTATTTCTGTTTTTTGATGGGTTGTCTTTATGCCTCACTTTCACAGTCCTATTCTGTCTGCCACAGAGTACAATAGAATGAAGGCTTGAAACAAAAGCAAGAGGATAGTATTTTTTTTTGTTTGTTCCTCTCCCCCCCCCGGCAGGCATCAGTAGCTTTCCCCAGGCAGCTAAAATGGAACTGAAGCAATGTCGGAAAGTGTATCCAACAAAAGAAAAAGAGTCCAATGTTGGAGGAAGCATAGAAGCCAAAAATGTTCAAAGACATCCAGTTGGTCAATTTAAAGCCAGTAAATTATAGCAGGAATATATTCTTGTAGAATAGATTTATAAAGGTGGTCAAACATGCCTGAAGTTGTTAAGTTAATAATGTTTTTAAAAAATCTGCTAGCATTTCAAAAGGTCACCAATTATAACAGAAATTCTTTAAAAAAATTGAACACAGCACCATTTCAGAAAGACTATAAAGTCAAGCTTAGCTGCATTCCTATCAGATCAGCTAACTCTACCAATATCAGCAGTCAGCATAATTATTACTTCTACACAGCTGATTGGTAAATCTGCGATCGACTGGCAACATGTCCAGGGTGTACCCCATCTTATGCCCTATGACAGCTTGGACAGGTTCCAGCCCCCCTTAACCCTGGATGGAGGAAATATAGGGCATGCTGTGTCAGCCTGCAAGCCACCTTGCAACCCAGCTTCATCCCAAATATTTCTTTTATACATTTTATGACTTAATCAATGTCAAGTCTGTTGTAATTGATGCCTGCTCTTCTCCATGAGCAATTAATAGGGTAAGTATCAGTCAGGCGCTGCTAATCAAATGCACACGATTAAGTGATCATCAGCAAGTGTGAGCACCGCTATGAAAGCAGATGTTCTGGCAGTTTGTTCAGGTCTGTGTTTACACAATGCCACAATTTCCCATGAGTGGACATCCCAGCAAATTCACCTCAAGGTCAGACCGTGCAGTGCTTAGAAAAATTGCAACAACACCCAAGAGCTACTCCTTAGATGCGGCACGCCTCAACATGATGAGAAAAAGGCTATATGAGTATGTCTTATTTGGAAGAGTTGCCAAGAAAAGGCTGTGGTTAAAAGCTGCATTTTCTTTAGGAAGGTAGCCTGATGGGTAATGCATGTGTGATGTAGGTCCAATGTTGTGGACAAGTGAGGGACTGCCCCCTCTGCTCAGTGCATGTGCAAATGAAAAAAACAAAACAAAACACAGTATATCAGCACAAATACTTCATACCAACTGTCAAGCACAGTGGTGGAGGGCTGATGATTTGGGCTTGTTTTGCAGCCACAGGACCCGGGCACCTTGCAGTCTCTGAGTCAACCACGAATTCCTTTGTGAACCAAAGATTTCTTGAGTCAAATGTGAGGCCATCTGCTCGTCAGCTAAAGCTAGACCCAAGGTGTTGCAGTGGTCTTGTCACAGGATTAAACCATAGGATTTTTTTCTAATGTAAGTGCGCAAAGACTTTGACAAACATTTACATGGAAATGAACACAGCTTGCAGTGATGAACCAGCCACATGATTGCATTCATCACCGCAAGCTGCAGAAGTGACATTTACGCTGTGACAGGAAATGTGATGAGTTATCAATCTTGCATACATATACATACATACATACCCGCTCACACATGCTATGAATAACTGTGATGCACCCAGCTGTCAGCCATATTTGACACAGGCAACACATTAGTGTGCATCCAAAGGAAAACTTGATCACCTTGAATAAATCAGCACTGCACTGTTCTCCATCCATCCATTCCACAAGCATCTATTTTGTTTCAGAGATACTCATCTGTAAAGCAGACACTAATGAAAGGAGTTTTATTGAACACTTCTCAGAACCACTAGCCTTTAAATCTATTACAAAAAAAAGAAAAAAGGAAAACACATTAGATTAATTGTAAGATACATGAAAAATGCAAACAACACTGTCTGCTAGTTTTATCATTTTTTAAATTACAATGAGGTTTCATATTTTAAAATGTTGCTTAATAAATCATAGGCATTTCAGTTGCTATATCTCTCTATTAGGCTTTAGGCATACACCCCTGCCCTCTGCTATAAATGTCTGAGACCAGTGCTGCTGCTACTCATTTCCTTAAGAAACTATGGGGAAAATATGCTGAGAAACAACCACTGTTATGACAAACCATTAAATACGCTAACTCTTTTGATGATCTGCAATAATATGGCAATGCTTACTTGTGCTACCTTTGATTTCGTTTTACAAATGTGCCATGCTAAACTAATCTAAAAGCTACACCAGGAACTAAGTGAAATTTCAACTGTGGTAGAAAGAAATGGTGCATTTTGAAGTCAGAAGTAAACCCACTGGGAGGAGACCTTGGAGCAGGCTGTCATGATTTACTGAATTTAATGGACTCAAATGCAGACTGGGAGATGAGCAAAGGTTAAGGATGTTTATTGCAAAAAGGCTGGGATTAAAGAATAAACTTTTCTTAGCGATACTACTCAGAATGAATGTGAGAGTGTGTGGCTGTGAGCAATGGAGAGTGGGCAGACAGGTAAGTGTCTGTGGGAATCAGTCTCGCTCTCTTAGAGGGAAATCCAAAATCCAATACACAAGTCCAGTCCAAAGAGAGATGAGATATACGTGAGAAGTACGTGATCAACCACAAAGCAATAGTCTCTTCCCAAAACCGAGCCTCACCACAATGTAGCTGTATGATCTGGCATTGTATGAGCTGAAGAGCCAGTACTTAAATACGAGAAGATGAGATTGATGAGAAAAAAAGGGAACAGGTGTGCAGCTGAAGGCTCAGCTCAAGGCTGATCAGGAGAACCGCCTCCAGGCGGTCTCAGGATCAAAGGACTCGCCTACCTGAGAAAGGTAAGAGAGGGGAGGAGAGAGAGCCAGAGTGAGAAAAAGGAAAATGGGGAAAAAAAAAAAAAGGTGGAGGAGGGCAGATGCTGCCATGACACTGACCCACAACATGGTGGAGAAATCACATCTTTTAGCTGGAATAGGAACACCTCAGTGTCCGCCTGGAAGAGCTGGAGGAGTTGGCTAGGCAGAGAGAGGTCTGGGAGTTTATGATTAGATTGCAGCTTAGACTTCTGCCCCCACAACCTGGACCTTCACAAGCAGGAGAAAATAGATGGATTGATGGCTAAGCAGACAGGCAAACGAGTGAACCAGCTGCTACCAGTGTGGCAATGACCACATTTAAATGTTCAAAATGTGTATGAAATACAAAAAGTGTGGCTGCACTCACCTTTCGTATGCAATCATTAAGAATGAGGAAACCATCTCAGATCATTGCCCAAATATACAGCCACTTGGGTTTCACAGAATATGTTAGAACAGGCAGAGCTAGTAAATGGCCAGTGAAGTTATTAAAATCCATTAAATGCTGTAGAGATTTTGCAAAACACTTCTTACATTTACACTTACTTCCTGACGACTGTCAAAAGAATGCCAGTTATTTTTCAAGCTGAAGGTCACTGTTCAAAAACTTTCTTTAGTAATTTAATTACACATAGATCCACATTCAGCTGCTCAAGCAAGCCCTAATTTGGTGCACTTTTATAGCCATTCATTTCCATCCACTTCAGTAAATTAACTTGATGAAACAGAAATTTTTATGAGATAGGAAATCAACCACAGCAGAGTTTTTTTTTTGGGGGGGGGCGCTACATACCCACAGTGCTGTGAAAAAGTCTTTGCCCCCTTCATGATTTGTTTGTTTTCTTTTTGCATATTTGTCACACTTACATGTTTCAGGTCACCAAGAGAATTTTAGTACTTGACAAAGATAACCTGAGTAAATATAAAATGCAGTTTTTAAATGATGATTCCATTTATTAAGTGGAAACAAGGCTATCTAAACCTACCTAGTCGTGGGTGAAAAAATAATTGGCCTCTAAACCTAATAACAGGTTGTGCCACCCTTGGCAGCAAGAACTGGAAGTGCTTGAGGTAAATGGCAATGGGTCTTTCACATCATATGAACAACCTGTTTAAGGTCATGCCAAAGCATATGAGTAAGATTTTAGATAGGTCCGGACTTGGACTAGGTCCCTCCAAAACCTTCATTTTGTTTTGCTTTTTTTAGTTATTCAGAACAGAAAGTGTGCTTGACCAGAGATTCTCCTTCAGGATTTTCTGGTAGAGAGCAGAATTCATGGTTCCATCAATTATGGCAAGTCGTCCAGGTCCTGAACCAGCAAAGCAGCCCCAGACCATCACACTACCACCACCAAGCTCGACTCTTGAAATTATGTTCTTTTTATGCAATGCTGCATTAGTTTTACACCGGATGTACAGTACCAGGGCTCAAATTTTCCAAAAAAGTTCAACGTTTTTCTCATCAGCCCACAGAATATTTTCCCAAGTCTTGGACGTCAAGATGTTTTTGTTTTTGCAAATGTGAGACGAGCGTTTGTGTTCTTTTTGGTCAGTAGTGGTTTTTGCCTTGAACTCTTCCATGGATGCCATTTTTGCCCAGTCTCTTTCTGATTGATAAATCATGAACTCTGACCTTAACTGAGGCAAGTGAGGCCTGCAGTTCTTTAGATGTTGTTCTGGGTTCTTTTGTGACCTCCTGGATGAGTTGTTGAGCTCCTGCAGTAATTTTGGCAGGCAGGCCACACCTGGGAAAGTTCACCACTGTTACAAGTTTTCTCCATTTGTGGATAATGGTTCTCACTGTAGCTCGCTGGAGCCCCGAAGCCTTAGAAATGGCTTTGGAACCCTTTCCATTCTGACAGATGTCAATGACTTTGTTTCCCATCTGTTCTTGAGTTTCTTTAGATTGTGACATGATATCTGAGATCTTTAAGCTTCCTTCACTTTGTCAGACAGGTTCTGTTTAAGCGACTTCTTGATTCAACAAGTCTGGCAGTAATAAGGCCTGAGTTTTGGCTATGGAAATTGAACTTTCCAAAAAAAATGGGGGCAATTACTTTTTCACATGGGGCCAGGTAGGTTTGGATTCCTTTTTTTTCCTTTCATAAATGAAATCATCATTTTAAAACTGCATTTTGTATTTATTCAGGTTCTCGCAGACTAATACAAAAATTTGTTTGAAGACCAGAAATCAGGAAGGGAGCAAATACTTTTTAACACTGTTATTTTTCGCTGGTTGCAGGTGCTGCTTTGTTCCCTTCCTCAGTCATTGCTTGTTGGTAAAACTAAGACTTTGCATTCAGTTGCTCATCAGTGACAAGTTCTAGGCCAAAAACATCTGATTTAATACAATTTCTTGCAGCACTGTATTTTCTGAGTTTAGAATGTGTTTCTGGCAGCTTTCCAATATCTCTTGAGAAGGAAAATTACAACTGTGTATTATTTGATGGCATAACTGTAAAGATGTCTTAATATTCACTATGATGAATGATCTCAATCAAGTTTGGCGTAACTGCTAAAAACAAAGCAACAATGCTAGGATGAATTGATTACCCTTTCAAGCATTATACAACTGTCAGCGTAACACTGGGATGCGTGATTGCCAAACATCCACCCTCAGACTCCCTCTCAGCCTCCAATATGAATAGATAATTACACTGCGTCATTCTTCTTTTTGCAGGTCTGCGATGTGTTTCAGCTCATCCCACGCCCCTAGCAGTGTGTGAGTCATTTTGGTTCAACACTATGTTATGCAGAACCAAGCTGCCCTTTCTTTCTTTTTCGGGTGTTGATTCAAGCCCTCTTACACATTTCAACATGTCGAACACTACCACAAAAGACACAGGAAAATCCATTTGTCATGTCCCTCACAGTACAATTCATTATGGATGGTGAACTGAACCACTTCAAAAGCAGCAATCGCTTTAAAGGGTCAGCTTTTCTTCGTGTTTTCCGAGAGAGCCATTTCTGAGCATAATTAATCTTTAGGGTGAGATGTTTTGTGCTGTTTGGTAAAGGTGGAGCTCTGTCTTCATTGTTGTAGAAAGTAATTGAGAATGGATGACGCTTTACAAAACCCAAGGACTCTAAAATCTGTCCTTTTCAGCATAGCGGTCAAATTAAAGATGCGAGACATAACTGAGGTAATTGGTTAAATTGGAATGTGGTGAAGAATAAATACTGACAAAGAGAAACATTTTTGATTAGAAAAATATGAAAAGAAAATACAAATTGTCAACAATATTCTACAGATGGAAAGGAAAGGCAAAACCTGCTGTGAGATACACATGGTGTACATAATGCTTCAACATGCACAAGGGTCTTCATTGTAGTCAGCATTAATCTGAAACACGAGCTCATGCATCCTGTCAGAAATGACATTTTAACTCAGTTGAGGAGCGGAAAAGGGTAAGGACAAATGAAAGTATCAAAAGTGACAAAATGCACAAATAAAAAGCATAATTG
Organism: Pterophyllum scalare; assembly: GCA_024447675.2. Lineage (NCBI taxonomy): Eukaryota > Metazoa > Chordata > Actinopteri > Cichliformes > Cichlidae > Pterophyllum > Pterophyllum scalare. Next base: position 42,651 of record JAMQGT020009502.1, on the reverse strand, counting down.
ATTGCTTTAAGGCAGAAAATCTGCATATATGCATCATTACTGTTTGCTTTGACTTGTTGGTTATTTGGTCACAAATGTAATTACAAAAACTGTGGTTGTATTCCCCAAAGGGTGTGAATACTGTATTTAGCTCCAAATGACAACATCAGCATTAGTAATTTCACTCATCACTTCAGCGCAGCATAGCAACATGAACAGTTAAACAGCACTTATATGAACGGGTGTGGGTGTCCAAACTTTTGACTGGTACTGTAGCACTGTGCAAAAGTCTAAAGCCGCTGCTCTTTTCTTTATAGTTTGTTTGGAAAATAGGAACTAAGCGCAGGAAATTACTGAAACACGTAGAAACAAATGTGGAAATGGAGCATGTAAGGCAAAAACAGATTTTGTACAATTCTAAAGAAATTGAAAGTCAATATTTGGTATGACTGCCTTTATTCTTCAACACAGCCTGAACTCTGAGGCAGCTTTTTTTGCTTTTTTTTTTTTTTTTAAGTAGTCTTCAGAAATCGTTTTCCAGGCTTCTTGAAGGACGTTCAAAGCTCTTCTTCGAATTGTCGGCTGCCTTTTGTTCTGTTCTCTGTCAAGATGATCCCACACCTTTTCAATAATGTCAAAGTCAGTGTGTTTGGGATCATCATCATGCTGAAAAGCGAAGCCGTTGCCATTCTGATGCTTTTCCAGATGGTTGATCAAAATCTGCATTCATAATTTCATCAGTTCTGACAAAACCTCAGCCCCAAACCACGACAGAGCCTCCACCATGTTTTTACAGACTGTAGACACTCACTGTTGTACCTCACTGCATGTATTGATGATGATTTGAGCCATAAATTTCAAATTTAAATTCATCTGTCTATAAAACCTGTTACCACTGTCCAGTCCAGTTCTTGTGCAATGTGGCTTGCCTCAGCCTTTTCTTCCCGTTTTCCTTCCTTAAAAATGACTTCTTCACAGCCGCCCTTCCACTGAGACCATTACTGATTTCATTAGATTCATCAGCTGAAGGGATGGATGGATCTCTTAGGTCCTGTGTCAGGTCTTTGCTGGAGGAAGAACTTTCAATACTGTTTATCTCTGGTAGATTATTATTTAGGCCTGCCATTTCTTTTTCCCTCCACCTGTCCACCATGCTGGGATATGCAAAATTTTCAGCTAATAACTCTTTGGGAATCACCTTGTTGGTGCAAAAATGCAATGTATTATAAGTATTGTAAGACTAAAGACTTACAATACTGTACATATTTTTTTTGAGTAGTTATATTACTCTGTGCCATTGTTTGGATCACTGGGTTACAGAGCGCTTTGAGCCTCATGAAATTTTACACTGAGTGAGAGCTGCTTATAACTCAGTGTTGGAAAAATGCAGAAACTCACATAGAACTAATTCCTAATATTTGTAACCTACATGAACTAGCTTCCATTTCCTAAGAGTAAGCTCGTAGTCAAGCAGGCAGGAATCGCTTGTTGTGATTATTGTTGTGATTATTCCCAGGGCACCAAATACTGCTGTTTTGTCAGAGATAATTGAAATGCTGGTATGCTGGCCTTGTTTTCTCTCCTAAAAGAGAACACTTGATCCAGTTTCCAATAAAGCATCCCGTCCTGCTGCCCTACTTCTTTTAGTTTAGTCTTTTGTAAATTCAGCAATACAACAGGTAACAGGGCAGTGGGAAGTCAGCTTTAATGTTTCCTCTCAGATACACATGTCCTCAGACACACAAAATGTCGCACCATAAACTCCTAGACAAATAGGTTATAAATACGTAACCTAAAATGTTACTCCTTTTAATGTATTCAGAATTAATATGAGAAGTCCTGAGATCAGTCAGAAAGGATTTACAATACAGAAATTTCCTGCTTCTAAATTCAGATAAAACTGAAGTTCTTGTACTCGGCCCCACAAATCTTAGAAACATGCAGTCAAACCAGATACTTACTCTGGATGGCATTACTTTGGCCTCCAGTAACACTGTGAGAAATCTTGGAGTCATTTTTGACCAGGATATGTCCTTCAATGCACATATTAAACAGATATGTAGGGTGGCTTTTTTACATTTGCGCAATATTTATAAAATTAGAAACATCCTTTCTCAGACTGATGCTGAAAAACTAATTCATGCATTTATTACTTCTAGGCTGGACTACTGTAATTCATTATTATCAGGCTGTCCTAAAAGCTCCCTGAAAAGCCTTCAGCTCATCCAAAATGCTGCAGCTAGAGTACTGACAGGGACTAGAAAGAGAGAGCATATTTCTCCCATATTGGCTTCTCTTCATTGGCTCCCTGTTAAATCTAGAGTAGAATTTAAAATCCTTCTCCTAACATACAAGGTCTTGAATAATCAGGCCCCATCTTATCTCAAAGACCTTATAGTACCGTATCACCCCAATAGAGCACTTCATTCTCAGACTGCTGGCTTACTTGTGGTTCCTAGGATACTTAAAAGTAGAATGGGAGGCAGAGCCTTCAGCTTTTAGGCCCCTCATCTGTGGAACCATCTCCCAGCTTGGATTCGGGAGACAGACACCCTCTCTATTTTCAAGATTAGGCTTAAAACTTTCCTTTTTGATCAAGCTTATAGTTAGGGCTGGATCAGATGACTGAACCACCCCTTAGTTATGCTGCTATAGCCCTAGGCTGCTGAGGGGGGGTCTTTACCCACAATACAAAGCACCTTGAGGCAACTGTTTGTTGTGATTTGGCGCTATATAAATAAAATTGAATTGAATTGAATTGAATTGAATAGAAATGTCCACCTTCTGTGAAAGTACAGTGCCTTGCGAAAGTATTCGGCCCCCTTGAACTTTTCAACCTTTTGCCACATTTCAGGCTTCAAACATAAAGATATAAATTTTTAATTTTTTGTGAAGAATCAACAAGTGGGACACAATCGTGAAGTGGAATGAAATTTATTGGATGTGTCAAACTTTTCCAATGTTGTCCCAAATGACTGATGATGATAAATAGAATCCACCTGTGTGTAATCAAGTCTCCGTATAAATGCACCTGCTCTGTGATAGTCTCAGGGTTCTGTTCCAAGTGCAGAGAGCATCATGGACACCAAGGAACACACCAGGCAGGTCCGAGATACTGTTGTGGAGAAGTTTAAAGCTGGATTTGGATACAAAAAGCTTTAAACATCTCAAGGAGCACTGTGCAAGCAATCATATTGAAATGGAAGGAGTATCAGACCACTGCAAATCTACCAAGACCCGGCCGTCCCTCTAAACTTTCATCTCAAACAAGGAGAAGACTGATCAGAGATGCAGCCAAGAGGCCCATGATCACTCTGGATGACCTGCAGAGATCTACAGCTGAGGTGGGAGAGTCTGTCCATAGGACAACAATCAGTCGTACACTGCACAAATCTGGCCTTTATGGAAGAGTGGCAAGAAGAAAGCCATTTCTCAAAGATATCCATAAAAAGTCTCATTTAAAGTTTGCCACAAGGTGCTCTGGTTAGATGAAACCAAAATCGAACTGTTTGGCCACAATGCAAAATGATATGTTTGGTGTCAAAGCAACACAGCTCATCACCCTGAACACACCATCCCCACTGTCAAACATGGTGGTGGCAGCATCATGGTTTGGGCCTGCTTTTCGTCAGCAGGGACAGGGAAGATGGTCAAAATTGATGGGAAGATGGATGGGGCCAAATACAGGACCATTCTGGAAGAAAACCTGTTGGAGTCTGCAAGAGACTTGAGACTGGGACGGAGATTTATCTTCCAACAAGACAATGATCCAAAACATAAAGCCAAATCTACAATGGAATGGTTCACAAATAAACGTATCCAGGTGTTGGAATGGCCAAGTCAAAGTCCAGACCTGAATCCAATCGAGAATCTGTGGAAAGAGCTGCTGGAAAGAAGACTGCTGTTCACAAACGCTCTCCATCCAACCTCACTGAGCTCGAGCTGTTTTGCAAGGAAAAATGGGCAAGAATTTCAGTCTCTCGATGTGCAAAACTGATAGAGACATACCCCAAGAGACTTGCAGCTGTAATTGCAGCAAAGGGTGGCCCTACAAAGTATTAACGCAAGGGGGCCGAATAATATTGCACGCCCCACTTTTCAGTTTTTTATTTGTTAAAAAGGTTTGACACATCCAATAAATTTCATTCCACTTCACGATTGTGTCCCACTTGTTGTTGATTCTTCCCAAAAAATTAAAATTTTATATCTTTATGTTTGAAGCCTGAAATGTGGAAAAAGGTTGAAAAGTTCAAGGGGGCCAAATACTTGCACAAGGCACTGTATGTTCATTCATACAACAGTACTTGGCTGGGGCTCCTTTCTCCTTCTAATGCTGCATCAGTGGAGCGTGGCATGGAGGCAACCAGCCTGCAGCACTGCTGAGGTGTTGTTGAAGGCCTGGTTGCTTTAGCAGCCTTCATCTCATCTCATAGATTCTCTGTGGGGTTAAATCAGGCGACTTGGCTGGCCAGTCAAGCTCAGTAATAACATGGCCAACAAACCATTTGGTAGTAGTCTTGGCACTGTAGTCAGGTGCTAAGCCCTGCTGGAAAAGGAAATCAGCATCTCTATAAAGTGCTTGAAAATCTCCTGGTAAAGGGCTGCATTGAGTGTGGACTTGATAAAACACAGTGGACCAACCACCTCAAACACCAACAGATGAGAAGGTGACCTAAATGGCCACAGCCTGCAGAAATGTCACACTGGACATGAAAAACTTTGGATTCTGTCGCTCCACTCTTCCTCCAGACTCCAGGACCTCGATTTTCAAATGAAACGCAGAATTTACTTTTATCTTATTTACTTTCTGATGTCGTCTCTGGTTCAGCAGTGCCTTGATTAGGAATGTGACAGCTGTAGCCCCTTTCCCGACGACGTCTGTGCACGGTGACTCTTGATGTAGTGACACCAGGCTCAGTCCACTCCTTGTGAAGCTCTCCCAAGTTGTTGAATCGACTTTTCTTGGCAATTTTCTCAAGGCTGCGCCAATCCCTGTTGCTTGTGTATCTTTAAATGCCACACTTTTTCCTTCCAGTTAAATTTCTGTGAATATACTTGGATAAGGCACTCTGCAAACAGCCAGCCTTTTCAGCAATCACCTTCTGTGGCTTACCATCCGTGTGGAGGGGGGTTAATCATCATCTGGACAACTGTCAAGTCAGCAGATTTCCCAGCGATTGCTGTCATGTGTATCCATGCCGTTTAAATATTAATTTAATCAAACTTGAAACAAAGTATTTTAATGATTTGAAATACTGGATTTGTGGTTTTCATTAGCTACTAATCATCAAAATTAAAATGAAAAAGGGCTTGATCTGCTGCTTGCTTAACAATTTAAAGTTCAGTGCCTCCCGTTTTTTGGCAGCACATTACAATGCAAAACCCACTGAGGAGATTTTGTTGTATCTTGTTAGTCAAACACTCATTTCTGGATATTTTCTAACTCTCCTATTGATCAGTTATCAGGAAAATCCAGAAAATGTGCTGCTGTTGACAACAAGCTGCATGCGTTACAGATCAAAAAGCAGATTCAGTTGTGTTATGAAATAGTGTATGTTCTATACAGCATGCTCTTTGATGAGCTCGTAACTGCCGTGTGGTGTGCTGAAGGCAGCCACAAGAGATCAGACAGGACTCACAAAAGTTTGAGTGTGTGTGTGTATATGCAAAACAACATGCCAAACAGACAGAAGCAGGTGAGAGAGCGTGTAATGCAGAAGCAACAAGAGTGCACTGAGGGAATGTGTGCCCATTCATCTCCTCACTCAGAGCAGGCAGGTACAGAGGTATGGCAGCCTTACAAGGTCAATATTTTACTTTGGCCTCTGCGCGCTAATTAAATTACAGGCAGAGTACCTCGAGAGAGCACACAGGCGGTTATAGGCCCTGCAACCCCCGTGCACTTCTTACAAGCCAAACAATTTGTAGCATGAGCTGAGATGCTGGCTTCTTTAGTCACCGCAACACAGCCGATATGAAGCAATTTCACATGTTTCGGGAGATCAGGGGAGTAGTGAGGCAAAACAAGCAACCAGGCTGGACTGGGAGATAAGAGTTAGGTGTGAAAATGAAATAGTAAAATGGATCAAGAAAGTTTAAATTTTCTGCAATGTGGTTCCAGGGGGCTTTTTTTTTTTTCCCCTGACCATGATCAACACACAGTAATATTTGATGCATGTCAACATGTGCTAATCTTCAGAGAGAATAATAAGCTTCAGACAAGAACTGCTGATGCAAAGTAGTTCCATTTTTTTACAGCAGAGCCGGAGGGAAGAGTCAAGAAACCCTGACAGCCTGTCAGCCTAATCATCACTAATCAGGAGAACAATGTCGCAAATCCACTAACTGCAGAATAACTACAAGAGTTTGGGAATTTGGGATCTGTTTGCTCTTTTTTTTTTATACCAAGAGGGGGGGAAAGGAAAGAAAACTCAATCGATGGCAAAGTTTTGCAATCGTGTTTTTGTGCCAGTGAATGGAGTGGGGGGGCGTAACACACATCAGCCTAAGATTAAGCAGCGCTGCAATTGGCTGAGCGCACCAGGAAGTCCAGCCGCTCCGCTGCTGTCATCTGACTTTGACGCAGGCGCTCCAGCTTCCCGAAAGTCAGCAGCAACAGCGGAAAAGCTCAACATGGCTCCCAAACTTGAACTTCCAAGCGCCTCGTTAATCGTCTGGCTACTGGTTGTCTCCCTCATCCCCCCGGTAGAGGCTTACGATGCGGGAGACGCTTTAGCCCTGCTGCTGTGCACCGTCCTGACAGTGGTGGGTTTCTGCGCCTGCCTCGGCTGGTACGCGCGGCGGCGGAACGGACAGCTGTGATGAGACGGGTTTCTCCGGCGGTGCGCCGCTCCTGTATTCACCTGCTACCATCCACCGCATTAATACTACCTTATGTGATCATCCCTGGATCTTTTGGCACAAGGTTTGTGTCGTAAAGGCTGATGAGAAACGTGCCTTACTGAAATTAATGCGGCAAGTTCAACGAGGACCACGCGGAGTTGGAGAAGGTGGAGCAGAACATCCAGGAAGCCCCCAAACAGGAACTGTAGCTTGTTGCACTGCTGAGATTATTAAGGACCAAACACTGTTGCCTTCACTATAAAAAGACTGCTGTAGTTGTTGCGTGTTGTATTCTCCCTAATATGCCTGCACTGTGCACGGCGTATTTCCATGCTTTAAGTGATCTCTGCGATTTCCTGCCGCTGTTTGATGCGCAGTGTCACATGATTGGAGTTTGTTTTGCAGTTCTGTCACTGTTGCTTATTAAACATGTTGAATAAATGCGACACTCGACAGCTCATGTTCGTGTGTGGAGGCAGTTCTTTGTTTGCATACAGGTTGAACAGATCCCCTACAAAATGAACCGGGTTTAGGTGCAGATTGCAGAGCAAACATTGCAATCTGCCATCTGTATATTGTTGCTTCGGCCTGTCACGCCTTTCCTGTGCAGTCGCATCTAGTTCAAGTGTGTCTGAAAGTTTAGACTACAAAGCAAAGAACGGACTGGAGGCTGATTGTCTAAACGGTTTAAATAGTGTACTCAAAAAGACTCAAAGGTCATTAGTTGCATTTTATGGAAGATGAAAACCACAAAATATTAACATTTTATGGAGTACTTTAGCAAGATTTCAGTTCTAAATCTTATTTAAAATAGTTATTTTTGCTGCTCATCTCATTGAATAATTTGCTATTCCAGCCATATTGAGGAAAAACAGTTAAACTGTTTGTTTAATTAACACCAGATACTGTTTGGTCTGGAGATGCTGTTATCATCTGAATTTTATATAGTATGGCACACTCTAAGGAACTCCATCTATTTCCTTTCACTTATCTCATTTGGGCCAGAGCCCATTCCAGCTCTCATAGCACAAGAAGCAGGGTACAGCCTGGATGGGTTGCCAATCTATGGCAGGACTAACACAGAGACAGGCAAACATTCATGCTCATTTTCACACCTATGATCAATTTAGAGTCACTAACTTAACATGCATGCCTTTAGAAGCAAGAGTACCCAGAGAGAACAAGGGGCCCTGCCAGCCGGTGGATTTGAACCCAGAACCATCTTGCTGTGAAGCAGCAGTGCTAACCACAGCACCACCTCTTATAATAAGCCAGCCATCCATCCATTCTCTTCTGCTTATCCTTTAATTGTCTTTTCAAATATTCCTTTTTGAATAAACGGATGTATAGTAAACAGTATGTTCAGCTTTACTACCCTGTACAGCCAACGATTTAAATTATGATTAGGCTTACACAGTGAAATAGCACCTTACCAAAATGAGTGCTCTTTAGCAAATATTACAATTTTGTAAAAGGCATTAACCTATAATGTAAATATCTCCATGATATGTGGTTTAAAAGAAAGGTAACTACTCCCTAAAGCATGAAAATCTGCCCACTCCACAGTTCCCTGCTGTACAAAAGCTGTATCAGTTACCAGTAGCCATATGTTTCCATGTACTGTAATTATTAATTCATGAATCCTCCACCAGGGATTTTTTTAAAATGTATCTTTGCGGCATTTAACAAGTGAACAGTATCCACTTAGACTTCGCCTGCCATCACAGGTCCCCATACATGGCTGAGAAATCAAATATCCTATGAATTTGTCATGCTGAAGAAGAATGAACAATGCTGCACAAAGTGCTTGTCAATTATGTATATATAGTATTGAGGTCTTCTTTAAATCTTCATGTTTTACATATTGGTGGGCTTTCCTGCAGAGTGAAACCTGTGTAAGCAAAAATTGAAAGAAGGGGATGAAGAAATGCTGTAGTCTGAAACCAGAAAGAGGTCAAACTGAGTTGAAACTACAATATATAAATAAAACAGGCTGGGTTAGAATGAATCACATTTGGCTTTTGATGTGAAAATCTAATTTCATATTCAAACATTTGAAAGGCGTTAATCGAAACCAATCTTCCTCTTCTTCTTTTTCCCCCATAAAAGCTAGGACTATCATATAAATGTATGCTTTCATAGACCGTTTTAAGTGGAGACTCAACAGTAAAAAAAGTGATCCGTTACTCCGAACGTTACCAGAGGAAACCATGGGGATGCTGCTGTAACGCGTTACCGTCCAGCAGCGGCCCCGTTGAGCAGATGTTACCGTGAGAGAGACGGTGTTAACCGCCGCCGCCGCTGCTGCTGCTGCAACAAGAGACAAGACGCGTCTTGGATCACAAATAGGGGATGCAGTGCGCATGCGCAGTGCGCTCCGTTTACTGTAGGATATTCACGGTAGAGGAAAAAAGGGGCAGGCAACAAAGCAGGCTTTTTAAAACAGCAAAAGCACGATTTGTGCGATGTAAATAACGAACAGGAGGGACACGAAATTGGACTGTCAACAGGTAGGATTTTGATTTTGTGCTCGACTGTCTCTCTCGTTCTCTTCTCTCTCTTTTTTTTTTTTTTTTTTTGGCCTTGTCTTGTGTGGTGGCTGCGATTCTGGGCAAATCATAGCGGAGACTTGGAAATTATTCTAGTATAATGGACATGCGGATCCGCTACACTGTTGTGCTTCATCCAGCCGACTGGGACGCAAAGGCGATTGACTAATTCTATTCTGTGTTTGACTCAAATCTATCGGATTCAAACGCGCATTAAAAAAAAAATCCCTACTCGACTCACAATCGGAGGACACATTTAAATGCGTAAGTAGACACAAGCGCACTTATTAATGAAATGGGGCATTACCATAAGTTATGCAATTTTCCAGAAATATATCTGGAATAGAGCGTTCTTTAATATTGATACCAGCGCGCTTCTTTCATATTTTCCCCATCCTCCTCAACCCATCGCTACTGATAATCACATCCTGACATTACAAAAATAATTTCGCCGAATGTGCTTCATAGTGTGAGTGTTACATGCTATGTTCGCTTAACTCTTTGTAATTAGTAATATAAAAGATGATCTGGAAAATGGAGGCTGGCTCAATAGACGCCCTAATGAGAACACCGCTTATTAACGCAAGACCCGTAATCCAGTTAACCTTTAATCAGACAAAAACGCGGATGCTTTATCGCGTATGCACCCTCCGTCGATTTACCACAACGCATAAAGGTTGGGGTAAGTTTATTCGAGGCATCCACCGATTCAGAGAACCTTCTTCTGTTCTGCGGGGTGTGATCAAGAAGAGCTTATTTTTGGACTGCATTTCTCTTAATGTTTCACAGTGCGCCGAAAATGTCCCCAAGAAATCCAAACCCAGACCTGTTTTTATTTATTTTTATTTTGTGTGTTTGTGTGTGTGTGTGTGTATCACTCGTTTATTTCCGACAGACGCGGCTAAAAAATAAAATCCGTCGCTTGGTAATGAAGGCTGGACTGTGCTTTTTGCCATTGTGCTGCTTTTGTTAAGGGAACGACAGGAAAGAATATTCTGTTGGTTTAAGGCGTTAATGCTTTAGTCTAATCGGTGTCTGTGATTCTCTGTAGACAAAGTATTCAGGTTGAGGCAGAGCTCTGCACTGAGCCACTCAAAATGTTAAAAAAAAAAGTAAATAATGAAATAAATGGCAGTCAGAGGGAAATTATGCTTATGACATTATAGATTTTGCAGGTTTAACTTAAAACAATGCAACTATTTTATGGGACTGAATGTTGATGGGTGGATCATATTTTTCAGGGATTTTTTTTAGGTGTGATGAGACAAAGGAACAAAGGATGCCTTAGAGGAGAGGTTGCCTATACGCCTGGAAACCTCTTCAAAGCACACCGCCAAATGGATCTAACGCCTCCCCCTGCCACCTCTAGATCATGATACTTGGCTGAAGCTATTCCGCTATCTTTATGATCCCTCCTCCATCTATGGCGAACTATAGCCATGCAGGGGACCACACCATCTTGCAGAATGTCTCTCCTCTCACCACGTTCCTCAAACTGACCTCTTTGGGTTTCATCATTGGAGTCGGTGTGGTTGGAAACCTCCTGATCTCCATCCTGCTGGTCAAAGACAAGAGCCTGCACCGAGCGCCCTACTATTTCCTGTTGGACCTGTGCGCTTCTGACATCCTGCGCTCCGCCATCTGCTTCCCCTTTGTCTTCACCTCGGTCAAGAATGGATCTGCCTGGACCTATGGCACGTTGACCTGCAAAGTGATCGCCTTCCTGGGTGTGCTCTCCTGTTTTCACACAGCGTTCATGCTATTCTGCGTCAGCGTCACCCGTTACCTGGCCATCGCACACCACCGTTTCTACACCAAGAGGCTCACTTTCTGGACGTGTTTGGCTGTCATCTGCATGGTGTGGACGCTGTCTGTGGCTATGGCGTTCCCACCGGTGCTAGATGTAGGGACGTACTCTTTTATCCGGGAGGAGGACCAGTGCACATTCCAGCACCGTTCCTTCAGGGCAAATGATTCGCTGGGCTTCATGCTCCTGCTGGCACTCATCCTCCTGGCCACACAGCTGGTTTACCTCAAGCTCATCTTTTTCGTCCACGACCGTCGAAAGATGAAGCCCGTCCAGTTCGTGCCTGCCGTCAGTCAGAACTGGACCTTCCATGGCCCAGGTGCCAGCGGGCAGGCAGCAGCCAACTGGCTGGCTGGATTTGGTAGAGGCCCCACCCCGCCCACTTTGCTGGGCATCCGGCAGAACAGCAATGCTGCGGGCCGCAGGCGTCTACTGGTGTTGGATGAATTCAAAACTGAGAAGAGGATTAGTAGGATGTTCTACATCATGACGTTTTTCTTCCTGGCACTGTGGGGGCCCTACCTGGTTGCCTGCTACTGGCGGGTGTTTGCAAGGGGCCCCGTTGTCCCTGGAGGCTACCTGACAGCAGCTGTGTGGATGAGCTTTGCCCAGGCTGGGGTCAATCCTTTCATCTGCATCTTCTCCAACAGAGAGCTTCGGCGTTGCTTCAGCACCACACTTCTCTACTGCAGAAAATCCAGGTTACCAAGGGAACCCTACTGTGTTATATGAGGGTTTTGCTTTGGGTTTTTTCTCATCTATGTCTCTATTACCCTGATTGATCTTGATCTGGGCTTGTTCCCATTGTACAGCGCACTCTCTGTTTCTATCTCTCTTCTCTTCATCCTCCAGTTTTCACCTGTTCCTCCTTCTCCCGACCCTTGTTTTCAGAGGTTTAAGGTGGACTGCCAATCACGTGGCTGTGCTGGGGTGATTGAATATAAATCGTATCAAACATGGAGGCTGAAGGGAATGGGAATACCACGGGGCGGTGGTGGTGGGGGGGGGATCACCTCCTGTGTTTATGTTCTAGTAAACAGACATTGTGGAAGGCCATGCCAATGCAGAGAAGCAAAAAGTTGAAAAAAAGAAGATTTGACAAAACAATTAAAACAAGACCTCTTGCTTTGGATATTTTCAAGACATGTTATTCTGTGAGGTGTGAAATACGTAAGTATGAAAAAAAAGAAAAAAAAAACACAAAACAAAGAAATGATACCTCTCAAGGAATCACTGGAAATGTTTTACAATTTAAGAGTTGCACTAAAAAGAAGATGTAAAGATGCTTTTTTTCTTTTGGTCGACAGTTGCATTGCAAGGACAACTTTTTTTTTTCCCTTCCCCCTCCCCCTCTAAACTAAACAATGAATGCTTTAATTTGCAACAGACTACACAATCGCTGTAAGTAAAGCAAAAACTGTTGGATTACACCATTACAAGAGGATAAAATGGTTTTAATGTAAGTGATATCTCTTTCATTTACCGGGCGGGGCTTAACGATGGGGGATTTACAATGCGTGGTTTTGAAGTTGCAACCTAAATCTAGAAATGATTTCTTGTAGTTTTACGATCCATATGTCCATAGTGTCTGGCATTGTTATTTTCCTAACACCTTTTACAAAACAAAACAAAACCAAAAAAAGAGGAAAAAAAAGATGAAGTGACGTTTGGATTTTTTTTTTTTAAAGTTGCTTTTAAGAACAACCTTGTGCTTAAAAAAGACATTGAAGAAGTAGTTAAATGTTTCATCATATCCATGTACCTAAACACTATCATATTGTTACAGTGTTGCTGATGCCACTCCGGGTGTTCTTGCCTTAATGGTTATGATATTGTCATATTTCTGGGGTTTATTTTTCAGTCACTCCTGAAAATGTGTTTCTTTTTTTTCTTTAGGTGCAAGGGGAGTTTTTTTTTCTTTTTTTTTTTTCACAGTAGCGTGAAGTGCATGTTCTTTTTTTAAAAGCTGGTCCACTCCCATGAGCATCACAGGCCATACACTGAGCAGCCCATTTTTATTCTGCAATGGTTTGCTACACCCCACAGAGTGCTCAGAGCACAGGGAGAGTGTGTGAGTCTGTGTGTGTGTGTGTGTGTGTGTGTGTGTGTGTGTGGATCAGACAACAGTCACTTCAAGACCAGAGCCTTAGTATGAAATCTTGCACAATTTGTAAAAAATGTAAAAAAAAAAAAAAAAAAAAAAGACATTTAAGGCACATCGTCTTGTTTCTACTTTCCCTACATTTGCTCTCTACTGATTGTTTTCAGTGACTTACTTTTTTCTCTTGTGGCCATTTTAATATTTATTATGTATTCTTTTTTGTATATTATAGATAGATTGTGTGTAAGTATGTGAGTCTTTCATTTTGAAGTCCCGAATGTGAGTACAGTTTCAGTTAGGATTGCATTTGCTGAAAGTTAACTGTGTAATCTGTTGCTTTTTGAAAATAAAAGGTTTCCATTTTGCAAAATTTGCTTTTTATCCCCGTCATTGGCGAGCATACAGCAAGGCCATATAAACAGCCAGTAGACGTGTTTTTTTTAAGTGTTGACTTGTCGAGTGTAGGCAAAGAGATTAAAAAAACATGTACATTTCTTTCTCTGAAGTGTAACTTTTCATCAGGCTTCATTATAAAAGAGTTAACAATGGGGTGAAACTGTTACTTTCTGACTGGTTAGTATTATAAAACCACTACTTACAATGTGCATATTTTGTATCTAAGTGATCATTTTGTGGTGATTTCTACAATGGTTTTATATGTGTATATATTCATGCTTTTTATAAGAGGAAGACACGAAAAAAATTATTTTAAATATGTCTTTTAGAACCCAATCTTTTCTGTCATTTGAGTCCTTGGAACAGCTTGCCAGAAGAGAATATACTGTATGCTAAACCTTGTCACTGAAAATGAAGTGTCTTTGACATTTAATGGCGATAATCTCCATGGATTTAACCCTGGGCACATACCTCTGCAGTTTTCTTTTTTCTTTTTGGGTCTGTGTTAAAGAGGAATACCACTGAATTTCACATGTAATGTATGCAACTCCCATATGGCATAATGGCAAACCACTCTGGGATAATGAATGCCCTTACATTGAGCCTTCCAGTCACAACTGACATAGCAGTTTGCTCCTTTTCTCTCATTTTTAAGGTCACATTGATATGCAGCTGTACTGAAAATGGAACAAATGAACCTTTTCATTTTAATTTACATGTATCTGCAAGAAATTTGCCACCTTTGATTGTTTATTCATCGAGAAACGTGCGTAACAAAGAAAAGCTTCAACGTGTTTTGTAAAGATTGATTAGCCTGCTGAATGATGAACTGGACATTTTTCTAGAGTCAAATGTAAAACATTTAAAACCTCATAGCTCCTCGTGTTCAATAACATTACAGTTTCAAAGCAATTCTAATAAAGACAGCAAGGCAGAGCATGTATTTATTCTCAAATTGAGTGGTATTTCTCCAGGAAAAGGTTATAATTTCAATATGCTGGCAATGTTTAAAAGTCAGTGTGTCCATCTACGCTGACGAACTGAATAATACAATATTTGTTACTACCAATTTTGTATGATTCAGACATCAGGGTGGATATTTTTCCTTCTCCTAACCCATTCTGTTAAATAATGACCTCAGCCTTGATGCCTGAAAACATGAAAAAAAAAAAAGCACTGAAATGGCTTGTAAACACTCCAGGTAATTGTATCCTGGACTGCAGTTTCCACTGATGAAAAATATCTATTAGGGGTCCATTTTCATTATGAGGCTGGCAATTACTGTTTAATTTTGGACATTGATCACTTCAGTTAGGCCCCAGAGGGGCCAAGTCAGATATTGTGAAATTAAAGGGAATACTGGTCTTTTTTTTTTTTCATTCAACATATGCAAATCACAAATGGTGTCACTACTGAGCACTGGCCCAATTTCTGGCATGTGCATTTGAGTGCCCCAGTAATTCTACTTCTCCCTATGTCTGAGGGAAGATGACAGACAGCTTCTCTCTGTGTCTGAGGGGAGATGACAGGCAGAGGTGGCTGGCTTAAAAGCGGTTCATTCTGGCAGACAAACTCACACATTGAACTCTTTTCCCTCTGAGCTACCATCTTTCCCGAGAAACATCAAAAAAACATATTGTTCATAATCAAAGCGGTTACCATGTGACTGGAATTGGTTCTGTGCACTCGTGTTTAGATCATGAAATGGGCGGGGAATGGATAATTTTTGTGAGGCAATTATGATGCTTTGCTGGAGATACTTTTCATTTAACGATCAGAAGACTTCTGCATTGGATTTTGGCTGCCAATGAATAGTACAAGCATTCCTAAATCCACGCCTCTCTCCTTGTATCTCAGTGGATTTTCACACACAGTTTCAGTTGTTTAATGGACTGCCAATGGGCACTAAAAAAAAAAAAATCACACAATAGACCTCATTTGTTGTCTATGATTTTAATAAATACCATCTGTTGACTGGCAAACACTTTTTTTTTCTTTGAATGGGGGGAAATAAAAGCTCAACTAATGTGAGGCTTTCTGCACTCTTAAGGATTTTGTTTTTGTGAAATGCATAGCAAACCTTAATTAAAGTGCGGTACGTGTCCATGCCGAGGAGCACTCAAATATGGAAAGCTGCCTCGAATGGAATGAAGTGGATGACTCAATCATCTGACAGGCTGCTCAGGAAACAGGAAGAAATGCTTTCTGTCTTGGCATCGCCCTTCTCTTCTTATTTGTTTGATTGTGTGACCGCTTGCGAATGGAGCTGGAGATGCAGTGGTTCAATATGCTTTGCATAATTTCTCAAGGGAATTCATTTTTGTTTTGTGAAATGGCATTTACTGACTATTGCGTGGGATGTTTGGTCAAATTATTATTATGATTATTATGTTCAGTGTGCGTGTGCGCGTTTGTGAACGTGTGTGTGGTTAAATGACCCCGTGACACTCTACTGGGTTTGTGACTACAGGTTTTAGTGCATTTGCGTTTGCCCTTACACTCAGTTCAGTCCACTATCAGTGGGTTTGAACTGCCTGTGAAGCCAAATGGTTGTCTTTTTTGCTGCATACTACATGGTTCACATTCTTCACAGTGGAGGGCTTCAGTAGTTTTTGCTGCCTAATGGCCTTGCAGCTTTATGGCTAATGTGCCATGGCAGATTGGTAATGGTCAAATGAATGATGATGTGAGGATCACAACTGTGTCTCCGTGTGTAGGTGTTAGCTAAAATGTAACTATTGTTCTCTGTTTTCTTTCTTTTATTTTTCTTTTTTTCTGTTAGAATTTAATCTGGTTATGCTCCCTGTCCTTTCACAATCCATTATTTCTCACATGAATAAATGCCTGTCATTTTCTAAAGCTGTTAGATGTAATGACAAAAGGCTGTGTATTAAAAAAATCAGGGGCAATGTAAGTAAAGTGTATTTTAATTTGGAAAAACGCATCTATAGAATGTGAAACAGCCATACATAAAGCTCAATGTAAACATTATAAACCCTCTTATGTATGACATTGTTTGAGGTTCCCAAGCTAATGAAGACTAAGATGTTAGGTGACAAAGGAGCGAATGTTTAATACAGCAGAACATAATGATGCATTCGATTCCTGCGGATGATAGTGAGGTTCTGTAAATGTTGCAAATGATGCTGTATTTAATGTCTGACAAGCTATTACAGGGAGTGCAGGCCTCTGAATACCAAAGATTTAAAAAAAAAATACACATGGATTAAGATTTCTCACCGTAATATCTTAGTCTTCATGTCTTCATTTCCAGCAGCCGCCCTCTCTGCAGCCCACCATGCAAATGCCTTATATAAAGAATATGCCTGCTTTAAATATTAACTGATTAAATTGGGGATGGAGCTTCAAAGGTTCCATCCTGCATATTTAAACAGTATTTCTTTTCTTCCCCAGTAATATGAGACTTAGGGATTGGATCATTTCTCTGGAAATCAGCTTGGGGCAAATTTTAGAAGACTGACTTAATTCTATCTTTGGCAACACACCTGTATCCACTCAAAAGTCTCACCGAACATTATTGTTTTTTGTCATTTCTCTAATTAAAAGTATAAAAATAGCTAGTAAATGATACGATCTTATATCTTGATGGATTAATGGTAGTAGATGATAGAGTCTGGTGACATTAATGCTGTTGGTTGTTGTGTATATATATTTTTATGATTTATGTTTTTGTGTATACCTTTATGAGAACACTTGGTTCAAAGAAATGGTTAATAATTTTGTAAAAGATGTGTGTAAATATGCCTTGATGAATACCATTAATACCATTTTCCTGCTGTACCTTATATAAGAATCTGGGGGAGGGTGATTAGCTTAGCTTAGCACAGCACATTGAAACATCACTTAGCTTGTGTAGTTCTTTAAAGTAACTAAATTACTTAAAAGTACCCATTCAACAGCTCTCTGATTAACATGTTATATCTTATTTGATCAATCCACACAAAACACAGTGATGTCAGTTTTGAATTTTTCTGCTTTTCAAGCAATTATGTACTGAGTGTCTTAGGCCACAGCTAGCAACCTCCTATACTTGCTAGTGGTAGCCTAACAAACATATATATATATATATATATGATTTCTCCCCTGTTTTTACCTGTTAAGCTAGGTTGGCTCCAGATATGAGAGTGGTATCTATTCTTCTTTGCAGCCAAATTGTGCATGAACACACTTCTACAGCAAGCGCAGAGCTTCTGTAAGGATTTATGCTTCTTCCACTCCTCTGTTATTCTATCTTAAATGTGCAAATCATGCAAATGCAAAACATATACAAAAAAAATTTATGTTTGTTATTCTTGCAAATGTGGTTATCTAAGATGCACAGAGATTTTTTTTTTTAAATTACATTTTGACAAGTGCACATACGTTTTGTTTATTGAGAACAACCCTTATAGGACTGAACTGTGCATCTGAATCTGAACATCTCAGCATGTTAGTGGGTTATGAACTGATGGTTTTAGCGGTGGAAAACTGCTGTGGCAGTCTGTTTAGAGTGTTCAGGTCATTATGTAGGCTTACACATAGGTTCTGTTTCTTCACTGTTAAATCCTCTTGGTTGCAGTCAGAGTCAAGTGTAAACATGTCCCCTTTGCTGCTAAGACTTAGGATGAGTGATGGACCCACGAATAGATCGTGATTGGTGGGTTAGTGCTTAAGCACTTGTGCGCCAAAGTTGGAATATGCAAAGAGAGAGTACTGGTCGGGAGTAATCCCCCAGCAAGGATTACCCGTGTCTTTCATGCCAGATTAAAGGGTCCCATGATACCCTGCTGTGGTGTCTGAGTCCTGATGGGGAATCAATTCACTGGATGAGAAATTATCATTATCGTCTTTGCCATCTTTTGTCATTGTTGTCTGCTTAATAGTAAGTGTGATTTGGGTGTTTTTGTGTGCAGGCATTCTTCAATACTTCACATCTGGTGAGGCTGACCAGTTATAAGTCATGTGATTTCTCACTGTCTGTGTCTCTCTGCAAGTGAGATAATCATCTTATTCATCAGGCGCTATGCACATGCACTCAAAGTCTGAAGTCATGTGGATGATCTACCCACAGCAGTCCACAGAAGGGAAAGGAAACATCTGGGTCATTGAAAAACTGAGTAGTTATTTGATTTCTGCACCAGTGAGCTGGCTTTTCCATTTTTTCCCCCATGCCTTTATTCTACTCAAATTATACCATGCTTGCAGGATAAAAGTGACAAAACTAGCAGGCATGGCAAACATTTTCCTAACAGACTGAAATATTCAGAATCTGCTATCTGGCTTATAGGGGCTTCAGAGTATTATAAGTCGCAGCAAGGAGGCTGAGACTACAATATTCACATAGCACTGCATTTGCATTGGGCAATCTGTCATGATGAGAAGCCAGCATGTACATTACGGTGCCTTGTTACAACACGCAACCAACTGCTGACATCTGCTCACAGTGGGACACATCTGCCCCCAGAGGAGCAGAGAGAATTAATTCATTAAATCATTTCAATCTTTAAAAACAAACAAAACTCATCTTAGCTTTTTAATAAAAACGTGATGGCGTCACTATTTTTAGATTTACTTAATTTTTGCATTGTGGCAGTTGGGGAAAGTGTTTAGGGGTGTTTATACAGGCGATTTGTTCCCACTAATTCGGCATGTTTTGTGATGAATCCAAGGGCTTTGGGAAAGGCGGGGGGGGGCAGTGAGGGTGGGGGTGGGAGTTAATCCACTCGTTTTCTTCTGTTCCAGCCTGTTCAGCACATTCTGTCTCTCTCTCTCTCTCCCTCTCTCTCTTCCTCCCTTCTTTATTTTTGGAAACATCTCATTCTCGTGAGTCAGGCCCAGCATGCTCACGAAGGCTCGGTCTATCAAGCTCTCGCCTCCTCCTTCTCCTCTCTGCTGTTTATGATATTAAAACACAAGAGAGTCGTGCAGGGGGAAGCAAAACTCTTCATCTCTCTCCCTGAATGCCCTGCGAATTGTTAATGCACCATATTTAAATAGTTGACACGTAATGGATGGATGTGCCTGCATCCGCTGCTCTAATAATTGGCTGAGAGAGGACCTTGACAGGTGACAGACAGCAATGTCTTACCTGAGACTGCAAATTTTAAAAGTCACCGCATTTATGCCCCATTTGGGGGGAATGAAATCAATGCGATGATGATGCGTCCACATTTTTCGCATCCATCTTAATTTGCGGAAGAGCGCTGATGGCGGCGTTTGATTGATGTGTCACCTGCACTTCTGTTGCACAGTTTTATCAGCTTCCTTTCCTTCTTCTTCCAACCGCAGTGGAACCAAAAGGACGAGCTAATTAGCATGTTTGCAATGCAGTGTCACTTCTTTGAAAGGCGTTCGTGCAAATAAGGCAGATCACTTCCAGGGAAAATCTGCTAAATTAAAGTTGCTATGGAAACACAGACTTATACAACAAACAGTTACATCATCCTGCTGGCACAGCCTCAGATCTGAATACAAGATTAAATGCCTCGTTGAGATTGACATTTTTGCTTGTTTTGCATTTAATATCATTTGCAGAAAGTTCTTTCTGACTCCGTCTGTGTTTTTGTTACCTGTTAGTGTGTGTGTGTGTGTGGGGGGGGGGGTGATTCATCTCTTAATGCTAATTTTAGAGATAACCTGCTGCAACAAATCAAACATTATCTGCGAACATAATATTAAGGACGATCTTCTGTTGTGGTGGGTGAGGATTTAATTTGACTGTAGGCTAGAAATGACTGTTATATTTTTTTAATGTGCTCATTAGTTTGTGTTTTAGTAACATTTTGATCAGGAGAATTAGTTTAGGTGCTCTTCCAAATTCTTTATTTGAACTTTCTTTTATGTATACCTGCAGGCATCATTTTCCGGTGGTCTTACAATCTGTACTACATCCTTTAGGGTAAAAAATAATTAAAAAGTTGCATTTGTTTATGTCCTCTTGCGTTATTTTTTTTCCCCTCACTGTATAAAAAGCCTCTAAAGTAATGTTTTGGAACAAAGTGTCCCTATAGCTTTGCTGGGAATGTTTATTTCTACTGTATGACATGGTCACTGTGGTGAAAAAGTAATTTTCTTCTGTCTTTTGTGTTCAAAGAATTCAATTTTCCTCTTGAGAAATTATATTTGCTACATAGATATAATAGCTTTCCTCTCACAGACTGATTACACTGTTGTTCTTTTGTGCAATCAATTTTTATGGCTGCTATACTCCAGTTTGCATAATTGCAATCTGTATAAATCAGTGTTTTGCAGCGTATTTTATTATTTACCGTTGATGTCATACGTGTCTAATTGTGATGGGGTTTACTTACCCACCTTGCACCAAATGGTTCCTGATGTGCATGGTGTTAGGAGAGCAGTAAGATAAGCCTTGAAAACAGGAAAAAAAAAAGAAGCTCTGAGCAAAAGAGCGAAGAGCTATCACTGTTAGTCATCAACAACAGCGCACAGCCCCTCAAAGCACAGCGCTGTGAAAGTTTCTTTCTGAATCACTGCAGCCATTCCTTCAGCTGCTCTGCGGGCACAAGTGGTCTCAGACACTTCATATAATCCAACAGAAATACCTGCAACCCAAATAAATCAGGGTAGTTTGGGATCTGCTTTTGTATCTTGCATGACATGTGTGGAGAGGCATTCATGGATGTAATGGTGCATGTAAAGCTGATGCGTGAATGTAACTAAATATACTGTTCTTTGCATATGACATGAAGACTATTGTACTCCTCATTCCACTTGTTATTCTTTGCAAATTTTTCTTTAATTGTAAATTTTACCCATGAAAATGTTAAAGTGGGCATATTATGCAGACTTGCCCTATATTTTTAGCCAGCTTCTTTCTGATTTGCTGCCCCTTATAAGCAAAACAGCTTGAGCAGTGGGTGGGCGGGGCTTCTGTGCTCAAAGCTAGAGCTGTATGCCTGCGATGACCATATTGGGAATATCCACGCTTTCTGACATTACTAACAGTTGAGTGCAACAAAGTGAAACAAAGTGTTTAAACCAGCCCGAAAACTAATTGGTCCCTTTAAGCACAGCCCCTACTACTTGTTTAAATGTTAATGTCCCAGATGTTGTCTGTTTTGACCCGCTCTGCTGCAAGATTAGCATCCAGTTAGCGCCATGACCCTGAAGGTTAAAAACAGAAAACTGTGATTTTTTTAAAAATAGCAAAACAATCATCCACTTGTAGTTAAAGTGGGTTCTCTTCCAATCCCGAGCTTTCGCTGAAAACACAAAAAGAGGTCATTTTCTTGTCTCTTGATGTAAGAAGATAAACTTGACATGGTTTTATTCATCTATTAGAAATCTTTATTTTGTATGAAGGCACTCAGCTATGAACTGTGAACCTCCTGGGATGGCACCTGAAGAAAGGATCTCTTTATTTCTCCCTCATTGCTTCCGAGTCTAAATTAGTTTTTAGAAGATTTTACAATTTTGCCCCAAGCTCATTAGAGAAGCAGTGGAAAACAGCAAATGTTCATCTCTAGCTAAATCCTCTCCAGCCTCTAAGCTGGCACTCTCTCTCTCACACACAGTCTTTCTGTGATGTTTTAGCAAGAACTCCTAAAAGGGTTTTCTTGCCACGACTTTTTTTTTTCTTTTTTCATCCCTGTTTGCAGCATGAACAGCTTACCCCCCTCACAGTTTCCTGCACGAGTTAGCATAGTAACCACTTAACGCAGCAGAAATGCATCTTTAAATAATCAGATTGCTGCTCTGTAATTATGCACACTTTAAACCATGTTGCAGATCTATGCATGCGCGGCTGAGTTGGACATAAACAAAAGTGCGCTGCTGTTGTGAGAATACAGTACATGACACAGCCTACTGTGACAGACTGCAACTCTGTGACATCAAATAGAAAGCAGATGGGTGAATATAGCCCAACAGGCATTTGTACTCTTTATCTTTTACCACCAGGAGGAGCAAACACAATGCGTGCACTTGTTTCTGAAAGACCAGGTCAGATCAGATTTGTGTTGTTGCATTTTTTTTCTCAGCTCCTGTACTGGCTTAATGGTTTTCTTTCAATAAAACATTACGCTGGCTTTTAATGTATAGGGCTTTTAGTTTAACCACCACAAATCACCATCTACATCATCAATTTATTTGTGCACAATCTTCTCACTTTTATTTTAAAGGTCACTGACAACCAGCTAGCTCTTGTCTCATGTTATTCCCATCATCTGACTTGGGGCCGAGTTTCTATTGTGGTCGTCCTTGATATCATTTATCTTCTTCCCACAGAGGATCTTGTACCACTACCGGAAGGACTCCAGTTCCATCATTTTGGACTGCAGTAGTCCGATGGTAGTGCTTCTACTTTGCAGATCCCCTCTGAGAAGAAGGGCCACTCTAACCAGAGCCTGCAAGGCTCCTGAGAAGAGCAAGGCCAGCCTTCACCAGCTGCAGTTCGAGATGGTGGAGTTGGCATTCAGGATGAGAGAAGCAGCTTAATCCGTTTTTTTAAATTCTTGCAGGGTACCTGGTATCAATATAGAGTCCTGTCAACTACAATATGAGCTTTTATTCATGTAATGTTTATTTAACATTATCATATATTTTTAAGCTGTCTCTGCAATGTGTTCCTTACCTGTTGTCTATGGCAAATCATGTGAGAGCAAGTCAAATATCATTTCATCCAGGCAAGACTGCTAGCTGAGTTTGAAGTCTGAAAAATGAAAACTGTAAACCTCTCAAATTATGTATTAAAACTTGATTACATAAAAAAGTTGCATTATGGATCATGAGAGGATTTTTGCCAATCTCAGACAGCAGGAGCCTTCTGATGGGATCAGAGCAGGTCCGTGATGACCACAGTGTCTGGGGAAACCACTCAAACGTGCATAAACGATTCTCATCATGTTCCTTTCAGGTCTGCTCTTGCTCTGCTTCCCCTTTCGTGTCCACTTAAATTTTCAAAGTTTTTAGAAAATGTAGAAAGTAACGTAAACAAACTCTCCCTTTGTCATCTTGCAACTGTTACAACACCACAGCTATGTAAAAATCAAGCTCAGTTTCATCTCCTCTCTTTTATTGGCTTTCCCTCTTGGCAGTTAGCTGAGCCATCTCCGTGGCTGTAACGCAGCACTGCAGCCTCACTGTATCTCCAGGGTCAAGAGCGCTCCCTGCCTAAATTAGATCAGAAATTCTGATCATTCAGTACAATTTATTTTAATTAACACGGGGTCACTCCAGTGCTCGTAACGAGCAAAAACACTATGTGACATTCATTTGAGGAACTAAAGGAAAAAAGAGCACAGCGACAGCTGAGGAGCGCTCCTGGAAGGTGGAACTGGCGAGGCTTTTGGGCTGTTGCGGCATAGGTGGATTATTTATACGCGCAAATGCATGCACGATGCACGACAAAGTGCTAAAACATTGCTGCAGAGATTCGTTTTCATTTTTTTTTCTTTTGTCATCTGACTTTATTCACAGGTTGTAATGAACACAGCAGCTTTTAAGAGCTTCGAGCAAGGCTTTGGACTATTATGCTGTACCTCAAAATGCATACTTTTGTATTGAAATCTGCTGTTCTGTGTGCATAAATGCTTTCACACTGACAATTGTGGCAACATGCATTTCTCAGATGGTAAACAAAACAGCCAAAAAATGTGTGGATGCTTCTTACTCTTTGTAGTCACCATCTTATGGTCTAGGGGAGGGCAATTCATTTTTTCCAAGGGGCCACATGAGAAACTGGGGACTGCTGACAAGCTTGCCATAGTTTGGTATTTATGTGTGTCAAATTGCTTTCTTTAATTCAGAAGATTACAGTGAGGTTAGAGGCTCATCTAGGTATAAACATTTCCAAAATGTGGCAGCTAGGATGACAGTCGCGGTCAAATGCTACAGTCAGCAGGTTATGCTTAGGCTCATTATCCTCCTTTTTCTCTAATGGGGACTGTAATTTGCTAAATGAACTTTATATTGTATTTAATTAGATTTGAAATGAGTGATGGAGACCATAAACCCATCAGGAAAGTGTTTACTGAGTCTGATGCCTCTTTGATACCAGAGGAGCATCATCCGCTTGACTTTTTCCAACCAGAACCCGAGTTCATCTTCTAACTGTCGTCTATGGTATGGCAGATGTATCTGACACACACCAAGTAGTGTTTGTTATAAAGGACGTGCAGCTCCTCGACTCATTCCATCTGCGTTAATGACAACAAGCGGAGAAAACGATTCGGGATGGCACGCTAAAATTTGACAAAGACAGAAGACAGTGAAACTCATAAAATACTGTAGTGCTAACACAATCAGTTCCATCAGCAGCTTGCTCGGCAGCTGAGGGCTAAGGCGTGTCACTGATCTGATTACATACTCATGCAGAGCTCTGATCTCATTGTTCCCTGACATGGAGGATAATAAATGCATAATGTTGCAGCAGTGTCCCGCTGATAAAGCTTTGTTGGCTGTAGTGGAAAGATGTTGCATTTGAGATCATTTTTCGAAGCATCGTAAAGCTTTTAGATCTTGACCAAGTTGCCACTGGCCTCAGAAGATGAGGATTTAAAACAAAACAACAAAATGTTGGTTGTTTAAATCCCAAATGGTAATCCCCCGGTTAAAGCGAGAAAGGTGTATTTAATCCTTTGATGGCTAAAATTTACTTGAGTTAACATGTGAAGATTTGTTGTCCACCAGGGGCCTGTTTTTAAGATAACAGCTCTAGAAAGAGAAAGTGCTGGTCTTGGCTCTTGTTGTTGCTAGGCAACAATTGAAAATCAGTTTGAAGCGTGGCATCTTTTTGGTGAAATTTGAAATATATATATATATATATATATATATACATATATATATATATATATAGATTATCTTCAAGGCACCACACACTGTAGGAAAGGCACAACAGCATGTCCTTTCCACAGCAAACATTAAATAAAGAGGTCAGTGTGGTAAAGACAGCTTCCTCATCTATGTGCAACCTTATTGTCGCAGCGGTCTTGCAGGGTGCCTAATAGGAAATGACTGCAGCTCAACTGGGAAGCTTCCAGATATAAATATGCATTAGCGTGCCCCTATGGCACTGCTGAAATTAAGCAGCATGCCCTTAATGGCGCTTGTGTAACCCTTGTTGATCTAACAGGCTAAATTTGCAAATGTTTTCTGTGAGATTTAAATGCAAAGATTGACTATGACCTAAATCACCACTTTGAATCTCTGCTTGGGTAACGTTGAATCTATTGCATGACAGCTTGCTGGAAAGAGTCCACAAGAAAAAAAAAGAACAACCAAAATGCAAAATAACAACCTACCTGTCTTACTCTGAGGTAAAAGAGGCGACAACAGTGACAGGTTGTTCACAGCAAAATTGCATTCCTTTGCTGTTGTCACTGAAGTGAAACCTTTTCTGGAGAAGAAAAAAAAAGGTTTCTGTCTTTCAGAAAGCAGGTCTTGAGATTTGCAATGCAAGTCATTAAAGGAGTGCTGCAGAGTAGTGGATCATTAGTGGATTAGTGGGGTGGCAGCTTTTAACTTTTCATTTTGTTTCTGTCATCACTTGTAGACGTGGTTTATGCTGGATCCATCTGGGCTGAGTTGCGTGGCGAAGCTGGTTTCCAGTAGTGTTTGTGCAATGTTGCTGGTGATTAAGAGGATGAAAGTGAGTAGCTTTATGGTTTACTGTATATCATCGACTAATAACACAATTAATGAACTAAGAACTAAATGGGAGAAATTCTTCCTCAGGCAGTTTACATTTGCTTGCTTCTGTGTGATATTTCTCTGAAAACACTGGAATGGTTTAATGAGGCGTCAGTACTGTCAGTTCTTTGTGTGCTTTCTGATTGTAACAGCCCGTCCTTACTTGAACCCGTGGAGCAAACACTGAAAATAAAGCCTCATGAATAATTGAGTCATCTCGACCAAAATAACACTACCAATTCAGTGCAAAAAAAAAAAAAAAAAACCATTCTCCAAGGTACTGTGAATAATGCAATCACAGAGCATGAACAAAGGGAGATGTCATGTTGGCTCAAGAAGCGATAACTCTGGCTTTCAGAACACGGTGCGGAGCAGGACTAAATTATGTTTGTGACAGTTCAGTCACAGGACAGGGTAATTAAAGAAAGGACAGCAGTGTTTAAAGTAAATGTGCCATTCTTAAAAGCCTCCGAGATGGATTTCATTAGAAGAGCAGGGTTGATACTCAAACAGGCAGCGGCTGATAATGCGCATTGGCATACTGAGACACACTGGTTTCAAAAATGAATCTGTCAGGCTGAGGCGGTGTGCCGATCACTGGAAGAAAGCTTGAGTATTTCTGAGTAGTCTCTTCTGGTTTCTCTCCCCATCTATCTTTTCCTCTGTCACCCTGCTCTCCTCATACAGATGTATTCACATCTGCAGTCTCACTGCATTGTATTGTCCAATCTATAAGCTGTGGCTGCCTGAGCAGCCTGACTTTCTTCTTCTGACTTGGCCTTTCTTAATTCTTGCTTGCTGCTCCAATGTCACAGGTTCAGTCTCCTACAAAGAAAAGTGATGAGTGATTTGGGCAATTATTATGGTGAAAACTTATATAAAATTATTTTGGTGCAACATCAACAGACTTTTAACTTTTCTTTCTTTCTTTTTCTTTTTAGTGACATTGGACAGGTGATTGTATGTGTCTCAGTGACTGTTAAAATTAATGAGCCTCCCGCCTCTTTTACATAAGCACTTTAAAATGCCCAAATGACTGCCCTGAACTGTTGCCAAGTTGGCTGCCAAGCATCAAGACATACTTCTAGAGCAACTTTGCTTCAACCAACTCAAAGCCACTGAAATAAATATCTCACATTAAACTTGGCAACAGCCAACAGCTGTGTATAATTTGATTTTTTAGTTTTGTTTCCTTAACTGGAAAAATGAAAATCACATTGGCGCTGGGAGGCTTCACTGAGGACAGCCTCAGTGCTGAAACAGCCAAACACGCCGCACTGCTTCTGGGTTAAAAAAATGTTTTGTGAGGCTGTTGCTGTTACACACCAATGAATGTTTTACAGAAAGTCAACACTGGTTTCTGGCATTGTCATCTTGGAATCTACCTGTGCCATCAGGGGAGAAAAAAAAAGCCATTAATTAAAAAAATGGGTAATTCAGCATATTCAGGTAGTCAGCTGACCTCCTTTTTACATGTAGGCACGTAACATTGCTGAAGCTAGACCTCCAGTTTAATGGAAGACTCTTACCAATACTAGCCAGCCACAGGAAGAAAAAAGTAATCTTTGAAGCAAATAAAGTCTCCAGGTGGGGACATTTTTATTCTTTTTTTTTTTTGGCTGGGCAGTGTATATTGAATTGCCTAATTTCATTAGATGCAAAGTGAGCCTCCACTTTTGAATAGTCTGCACCGTCAGACGCACCAGAGAGCACAAAATGTAATTGCGCAGTCAAACAGAATCACTTGGCGCAAGCAGATTTGTCATTATTAAGGGTCTGTTATGGATTAAAAAAAAACAAAAAAACATCAGCTTTATTATGAAATAACACGAATACTGGAAGTAGCACCCTTTGCCCAGGCACTTTAATCAGTCGGTACTTCTGTCTGGAATCTGTACCAATTTAAAACTGTTTCTCAGCACCCACTCCTGGGTGATTCATGCAATTTTAGTTTCTTGTGTGTTTTTTTTAAATTTATTTTTTATGATTTATTAATCACGTGTGAGTGGAACATTTTAAGCAGTTCTTCATTTGGTTGTTTTATTTTTTACCTTTGAAACATTTGTTATTTCACCTAAGCATGCATAGCAACTTAGTTAATACTCTGCTCACAGATAAACTGTTATCCTTATCTATGATGGTAATAAACCCCTTAATACAGCATAACTATACAGCCATAAAAACCTTCTCTTGGACTTTTCAAATCAACCCTGCCTTTAGGAGAGACTTGTAAGCTTGCCCCCACAGCTGTGTGTGATCCTAATCCAATCCATTGAGTGCAAAGAGGAAGCTGTTAGACTGCGGAGTGGGCTCCATCCATTCCCACCCTGACCGCAGACACACAGGTTACAGCGTCCCTGTCTGCCTTATCTCCAGGAGCACTGGCTCGGCTTCAGACCTAGGGCTCAGGCCCAGCCCCTGCTCAAGATAAAGCCTGAAATAGACCACTCTCACTGACAGCAAGGCTGCGCTAGATAAGACTGTTGTGTCCTCAGCTTTGAGCTGGTAACAAAGGGGGAGCATGAGAGAGGCTGTAAGGAAAATACAGATGTGGTGAATGCAAGATGTTGGTACCGTTTGCTGCCAGTGCTTGCCCTTTGACCCTCTTATTCAACCACAGGTGAGAGAAATCATAGTTACAGAAATGCACACATACCCCCGTGCCTCTCACTTTTCCCACTGTGGACGCCATTGATTGTGCTTATTGACCCATGCAGTTGAAGCACCAGCCAATTCAGTTGTCATGACTTGCAGCGATAAGAAAATTACCTCGCACCCCAATTTGTATGAATGTGCTTCTGCTCACGTGCACGCGTGTCTTTGAAGGTTTATGCGTGCTGTCCTTTAGCATCATGCACCCGCTGCCCTATGGCAAACTGCGAAAGTGCATCTAAGAAGATTTTCCTCTGTTGGCATGCAGAAGCCAATCAATATCTGTGTGTCTTAGTAAATTAGATCATGTAGACAAGACGCAGTAGTCAGCAGAGCCATCTCAAAGTAACCCCTCGCCTGGTTAGTTCATTCTCCATTAGACAATGGCCTGGAGTAATTGAATTGGCCTGTACAAGCACAGGGCTTGGCCTTTGCTTTTTCGCCTTTGACAGCACATATTCAGGTCTGATAACTTTATTCGGCAGCCAAGAGCCAATTTAGAAGTATTTTTTTATGTGTCTAGACTTAGCAGAATTTAATACTCTTACATCTGGAACTGCATTCACCCAAGCATGTTGTCCATACGGCTGTCTGCAGACAAACAAATGAACAGACTGTTACTAGAGGCATCTTAAGTACCTCATGTAATCTAGCATAAGCCATTTATTCATATATGAATCACGTTTGTGTTAAATTATGTAAGAGATAAATAAAAGCCCTCCAGCTCTCCGGGCTGTCGAACTTAATAAGACATTTCTGTCTTCGCTTGTTATTTTGGGGTAAATAAGTCGTTGTGGCAATGATGAGATGTAAGCTAATTATCTGCTCCAAGCCAATCAATGACAAAGCTGAGCATCAGGATGGGGAGAGCTTTATAGATGGAGAAAAAAAAATAAAGGAAAGGAAGGGAAGGAAGTGCTTTCCCTCCACCAAAAAAAAAAAAAAAAAGAGGAAAAAACTGCAAATCAAGATTTTTTTTAAGGACTGCTGATGAGGAGTTTTGGGGATTCTCGGTTCATATAGTTATACACTAATATGAAACATTCAAAGCATAAGGCTAATTAGGACACTATTAATATACCCCTGTCTGCTACCCCCTTCCAGCCTCATTATTCTATTAACTTCAGTATTTTTTGCTGGCAGGCCAAAAATGCCATTTATCTGTTTTTTTCTTCTCTTTTTTTTTAAATCCATTACTGTGGTTACCCTACTGAAGTACCTACTCAAATTTACATAATTACAGATATACATTACCAGCACAAGCTTGAAAATCCCCAGCTTTGAAACCTATTATTGTCCCATAATCAAACAAATGTTGTAGGACATTTGTCTGGGAAAGGTTTTTTTTTTTTTTTTTGCTATTTATTATATTTTTTCATTGCTAGATTAAGCCTTCATTACGCTGTCGAGATGATTTAAAGCCAACAAGTCCACCGGTTTATACGGAGGATCCCCATCAAGGAAAATGGCAAGTCTTGGGAAGAGGTGTTTTAAAGAAACAGAATATTCTTTTCACCAACTTTCCCCATTACCAAGCCTACCAACCTTGTAGGCATGACCACTTCCAATGTTTATTTTTCTACTTGTACAGGAGGCCTGTGTAGTGCCAGTAGTTGCATGATGGTAGGTGGATGTGGTTGGTGTTACTCTAAATGGAAAACAAGAGAATTTTTCATAAGCTGAAAGCATAATGAAGTATTTAAGCATTACTGATTGCAGTAGTAGAGCCCTCTGAATGCACAAGACATGGATCGCACAGCCTCTTTCTTGCTGCTATAATCACGTCTTGCGATCTAATTGTTCACGGGTGTTCCATAATCAAGCTCTATGACACAAACTGCTGTCTAAACATCCAGACCTGTTTAAGTATGAGCTGAGTATTTTTTTTCTTCAGCAACTCCAAGTGTCTTTCTGCAACAAAAACATCCAGTGTTGAATGTGGCCATAATCCCATGCGACATGAGCAGTCAAGAGGAAGGGATTGGAGGGCTTGGAGAAAAAGACAGAGGATGGCCGACTATAAGAGAGGCGGAGAGAGAGAGAGGAGAGAGAAAGGGAGAGAGAAGATTTTCCCCTGTTCCTGCCTTGCGGAAAGAAAGTGTTGGATTCAAGCCAGCGTGCCCATTTATATCATACTTTAAAAAGTCCCTGAAAAGATGGGAAGGTGACCCTGTGCAACCAAGTCAAGTAAGTGGGGATGTGACTCCCCTAGTTCTGGTACTTTTCAAAATTCAGGTAATTTTTTTCCCTTTACTTGATCCACTTTGCTCAGCATAAGTTTCGGAGACAGTGGCCAAACACAGAGCAAAGTGGAGCATCGCGAGGGAACACAGCTAATACTTAGAGCTTTTCTCTGTCGGTGCAGCTGCGTGGGAGTTTGCTTCATCATGTCTGGGAAAGTGGTTCACTGTGTTCAATGAGCAAAGTGCAATGATGAAACCAAAGCAGTTTGCGGTCAGGATAAGCATATAAAGAATTGTTTCTAATTGTTTCCAGTATTGATATGTAGCCCAGCAGCCATCCAGTGCACAAGATCAACAGTAACAATGTGGTTAAGTTGTTGAATTCGTTATGATAATCATTCACAATTCTTCATAATTCTTGTCAATAAAAATGTGACACTTTCTTCTGCCATTCCCCACAACAATTCCAGTTATTTTGCTGCAAAAATATGAAATAGTTGCAGTGATTTGCTGAAACGTGTACAAACATACATGGAAATACAGTATACAAGGCAAATACAGAGTTTCCACATTTCTAATGGGCCTGAAAGTCAATATTTGGTATGACCACCTTTATTCTTCAACAAAGCCTGAACTCTCTTACCGTTCTTGTAATTTCTTTAAGTAGTCTTCAGGAATAGTTATCCACTTTTTTTCTGTTTCATGAGTTTCAGATACTGTTCCTCTGCAGTAGTTTTTAGGCCTGACACTTATTCTTTTGTCCTCCACTTATCTGATTTCCTCGACATGCTGCATGCCGAGTTATACCAAGTTTTCAGCCAAAACAAAACCTCTTTGGGAATCAGTGCCTAGAGATACAATTTAAAACTCCTTTGCCAAGTTGTCTATAATGCGTAGACCCAATATTCGTTCATCCCTTGAGTTAGGTCCCTTTTTTAATGCTTGATTTATTCTTAGGTCTGTACTAAGTGGCTTAACAAACAAAAACAACATTCTTCTGCAAACGGTCTGGTATAAGAACTTGACTGAAAATGTGTGAAAAAGCAGCCAATGTAAAAAAAAAAAAAACTTTGAAAGACTTTCAGAAAGTCTGGCTCCTTGGAAGCAAAATATAAAGCAATGAATGGTGGCTCAAGATTTTTGCACACTGCTCTATGTAACTTTTTGAGGGCCAAAAGGTATATGTTTCTTCTCAAGAGGTTAAAGGTACATATTCTTGAATAAAGCGTATTACATAGATTCTGTCAGATGTGGGGTGGTGATGCAGAGATTAGCATCGATGCCTCTCAGCAAGAAGGTTCTGGACTCAAACGCACCTTCCCTTGGGTTTCCCTGGGCCTGTTGGGTTTTCTCCAGGTGCTCTGGTTTCCTCACACAGTCTGAATGCACATTAGGTTAATTTATTACTAATTTTCCTGTAGGTGCAGATGTGGAATAGATGGAGTGGTCCATAAGACTAGAATTGATCTAGAAATGCCAATCCATTTATATGCGTGAATAAATGATCTATAAAATGAGCTCACCCTTTTGCCATCCAGACTTCAACACCACGAGGGTATCTCCAGCTGTACCATGAAAGGTACAATAAAAAGCTTATTTTCTGAGAGTATATATCTTTTTCCTTCCATCCTACAGTTTCTCTTGCTGTCATCAGTTATGCCTGAGCCGCACTTTTGTTTATCCCTTCATCTCTCCCTGTCCCTCTCTTCCACCATTTCTCTCTGATAATGGTGGCCTCAGCAAGGGAATCTGCCACCATCCATTCCACGCAGCAGGTAATGGATTGAGCCGGGACCTGATCTGGCTATGGATGAGCCAGCCCGTAGGTGTCTGAGTGGGCATTCAAATGGATTTGGAGAAGCTTGCCTGGAATAACACTCTTTGTCACTAGGAGCTTTGTTTTTCTAGGTCTTCTGTGTTCACAATTGGCATCATGCCCCCCCATCACACACACTCACACACACCACCCGCCACCCTCATTCCTCATAGTATTGTAAGATCTCTGACATATCATATTAAGTGCCCTTAGATGACTTGTGTTGTAAATTGGCATGATACAAATAAAACTGAATTCAATTCAATTCCTTCCTTTAAAAGAAAAAAAAATCTGTAAAACATTACTGCAGGATGCCATTTTGATATCGTCAGGATGCTTCTCCTTAGAACTCCTTAATCCCGGCAATGTGGCAAAATCTCACTGCTCCACATTTCACTTTGATCTCTGTTTTTCACAAAAGGACAAACAGATCAAGAGGATTGTAGAAACGCCCCCGATGTCACGCTACTGATGCTGAAAATCGGAAATTGTTCAAACAAGTCGGTTCTTGGTGGTGAGTCTGGCAGCTGATGCATAATATGTCCAAGCCAGTTGCGTGCCATCACTGAGGAGCAGAGTAAATGGCTCAAAAAACCCACAGGGATGTCACAGTCTCCACAGAGTCCTTGCAGATACCTGGAAACTAATATAAAACAACATCTGGTAATGAATAATGGATGGAGATGCAATGCATGTACTCGGCCTGTCTCTCTACAGGGGATGTTATTTACAGTCTCATAAAAATATGCTTCCCATCGTGGCTAGTGGAATTTGCTACATGACATGTGTGGTATTGTACGCTATGACACACAGTTATGTATTAGTCTGAAGCCAAAAAAAACACACATAACGAGAGATTGTATGCTCTGGTGGAGTAATCCAGATCTTAGCATAATTATAGCCTCGTATATCACTTCTAATCTAACTGCATACATTTATTTCCCATGCAACAGGAGCTCAGGTAATTAAAATGTGTTGATCTGTTGGAATAACCATTGTTGCCAGAAATATATGGCCTAGTGCCAGATAGATAAATATATAGTTGTGTAGATATGTTATGCATGCACACATTTTTTTGCGCGTTTGCATATTTGTAATACTACGAGCGTGCATGCTGGAAGTCACTTCAATTTGTGTGCAAATGCATGTGCTGGAACATGTGTTTGTGCTTGTGAGAGAGAGCGAGAGAGAGAGAGATGATGGAAGTGCAGTGACTCTGCCTGCAGGCAGCAGTCACCACATAGTGTGTGTGCATGTGTGTATGTGTGTTGAGGTGGGTGTGTGGGTGGGTGTGTGTGTGTGTGAGGGTGTGTGTGTGTGTGCACATGAGGCCAGACACCTGTTTTTCCCAAAATGAATTATGAATCGAAGCCAAGCTCGTGTTATTTTCTACACAGCTGACAACTGAGTCCAAGGCCAAAGACCCGAGGAGAGACAGAATGGGGCTGGCATCACCAAGAGTGCTCAACAATAAACTATCCAGCCTAAGAAAGCATGTAGGTTATGAGTCCTTGTTAACTTTAATAGACTCTCTTATAACGTGGAATCGAATTCCAATAGAGTTTTGTGTTGCATGCTTTGCTTTGAGTCTGACACAACTCAATTAAAACGGAGGAGAGAGAGCCATTTAAATCTTATGAAATATTCACTCTTGATGGGCACTCTGCACAACACTTGTAGGTGGAGCTATCTTTTCAATATATAATGAGTCATATAGTCTTTGCACTCCATCAGCTGCTTTTACAGCCTTCAACACTAACACACATACTGCTAGCAAAACAAATTAATGAGCGGCATCAGTGATTTTTAAAAAAAACAAATTCATTTAAAAAATTTACATCTGTAAACAGGCTCCAACTGACTGCCTGCTTTTATTTTCTCACTTTACACGAGAGGCAAATACATTTATTTGGCTTTATTTATTCACACCTTCACCCTTTCTATTTATGCCCCTGTTCAAATCTAATATATGAATTACTACCTCGCTAATATGTAGCCTAAGGCTACTTCATCTCATTCAGGATGCAGGTCCTTATGTAAAATTGAACCAGCACTCCTAAAGCAACCAGGGAAGAAAGAGAGTGTGAGAGAAAGACCATTTGGGTTTTCCTGCAGTGTGTGTGTGTGTGTGTGTGTGTGTATGTGTGTGTGTGTGTGTGTGTGTGTGTGTGTGTGTGGAGCTGTCGACTGCACCCTTGCACTAACCTGCGCCCACTGATGTCACACATGCCACCCAAACACTGTGTCAGACTCCAGGATTGCTCTGCAAATGCTGGTAAACAACAGTTTTCATTTAAATCTGTTTTCCAATCTAGCTGGTATATAAGGGAGTTAATAATCCTTAAACCAAGACTTGATAATATGGTAGAAATTAGTACCAATTTAGTACAAATGTATGTCTTTGCCTTCTGCATTCTTGAAATATTCATCAATACACAAGTGAAAGATCCCCAGCTTGATCTTGGGAGGAGGCACAAATCTTTGGGGTTGTGTGTGTTGTGAGTCGGCTGCATGTGCAGGCAGGGTTGGAGCTGTAACAGCTTTAATGCTGTTCCAAAAAACAAGAAAAATACAAAATCCCCAAAACCAAGCCAGGAACGAAGTCCGTAATATGAAACCTTGGAGAACCAAAATGGAAAACTCAGAAAGAAGAGACGATGATGCGACAAAGAACAAGAGAAAACACAGAGGACAAACGAAGGAAGTGGAAACAGCTGGGTAGGAACAACACAGGAAGCAAAACTAAACACAAACAGGGGACTAGGAAAATAAAACAGGAAAAGAGAAAACAGGTAAATAGAAATGCAGATGTGGCAACACCGGGAGTAACGCTAAATACAGAACACACGAGACAAGGGATAAAGACACAGAGGGACAAAGCAAACACTGGAACACAGGTACGCAGGGATGACCACAAGAACAATGGGAAACAGGAACTCAATACAGATAACTATAACTAAGAACGTGATTCAGAAACTATAACAAACCAAGAATCTAAATGCCAAGCAGAACACAGAACACGGAAGAATCTCAACACCAACAGAACCTCTAATCCTCAAAACATAAGGCCCAGGACCATGACAGCGTCACAATCACGGGGAGGAAAAGGTACACAATTATCAGGGATGACCGCAGCCTTGAGAGAATTGTCAAGAAAATTCAATTCAAGAACTTCAGAGAGCTTCACAAGGAGTGGGCTGATGCCACCAGGCACAGACGTCTTCGGGAAAGGAGCTGTCACATTCCTAATATCAAACCACTCCTGAAGCAGAGACAGCATCAGAAGCATCTTACCTGGGTTGTGGAGAAAAAGAATTGCTCAGTGGTCCAGTGTGAAGCTCGAAGTCGATGCAGCTGTCTACTTGGAGATTTTAGGGCACTTCATGCCTCCATCTGCTGACAAGATTTATGGAGATCCCGATTACTTTTTCCAGCAGGACTTTCCAGCTTCCCTCAGTGCCAAAACCACTACCAAATGATTTGCTCTCCGTGTTATTACCGTGACTGATTGACCAGCCAACTCGCCTGAACTGAACCCCACAAAGAATCTACGGGGCATTGCCAAGAGGAAGATGAGAAACAACCATCCCAAAAATCCAGACTGGCTGAAGGCAGCCATCAAAGTAATCTGGGCTTCAATAACACCTCAACAGCACCCCAAGACTCCTCGCCACACTGCACTGATGCAGTAATTTGTGGTAAAGAGCTCAAACCAAGTACAGCGTGTATAAATTAACAAACATAACATCATCTCATGTCAGTTACATCAATTCGCCCAGAAAATAAAGTTTCATCCTATAATTATGCTTCATGGTAAGGTCCTCAAGTTGAATTAAAATTAGTATTAGTATTTACTGACCTACACAGAATTTATAACATTTCTGAAGTGCCTTGTGAAAAACTATTATAGTACAGTAGTGTTAAAAATGCAATTAAAGTCGGATGCTTTAACATAACACCCTTTGGATGTTTACTACAGCAAAGAAGCTTTAAATCTACGGATAGCATCTCTTTCTGTACTCTAGAGTCAATGTTTTATGGAGAATGAGAGAAAAACAAAAACTGTTCAGCTTCATGTTAATGCAATATAGTTTATCATAGAAAGGGGTTCCCAAACATTATGAAGAGCATCTTATAATGGATTCCAGAGGATGTGTGCATGTAATTATGCTCCGGCTTTGATGTATAGAAAGGGTTAGTGGGTTTGTTAAGCTGCGCTGTCAGGAGAATACCCGTCGGTTTTGTATAGGCAAATGAGGAGGGGCTGTGGTAACTGTATGAGATCTACATCCCTTGCTGAGCAACCTTGTGGGCCAATTTAATGAAAGTGCCTATGCTGAATGTTTGAAGAAGAGAGACACATGTCAAGAGTAATGAACTATCCCTGCAGCCCAAGTGAAGGTGAAATATATCAGTGATCAGAAATATATCATCTTAAAAAAAGAATTCTCTTTGTCAATGTCAAGCAAGTCTAATAGTGCCACAAATTCAAGAAAATGTTCCTGACAGTTTTTCTCAGTCCAGATTATAAGCATATCATTCTCTAAGGGGAGACTTCCCTTCTAAATATCATTGTTCACACCTGGAGGTCACAGGTTCTGCAATGTCTACTCAGAGCACGTCAAGAGGAGCGACAACAGCTCAAAATACCATTAGTATTTCATCATCAGGTCTACTATATACACTGAAATGTCAATTTGCATAACGTGTCATGCCCAGCCAGAGGGTGGTGGGATGTCTGTCTGTCTTTCTGTATATTTGTCTAAAGACAGGAAGTGGCTGACATACTCGGGAGGTGTGAATTCCCTACTTGTGATTAATTTAGCCCTTCCTGCAGTGGCAGCCTGCTGCAAACATTTACCGGGCTCAATTTAACTCTGATCAACACGTTCGCGTTGAATGCCATCTGGTGATTCGATTCTGACAAATTACCTCCGTGTTGTGCTTGATAATGCCTCGAAACTGGCGTGTTTATTTTCCTTTAGCAGTTTATCATTATGTAAGTGGGGTGAAAATATTGCCTTGACTTTCAGCTGAGCTGAT
This sequence comes from Pterophyllum scalare, assembly GCA_024447675.2. NCBI lineage: Eukaryota > Metazoa > Chordata > Actinopteri > Cichliformes > Cichlidae > Pterophyllum > Pterophyllum scalare. The sequence continues at coordinate 4,634 of JAMQGT020009502.1, read as the reverse complement.
GGTAAAGTGAAACTAGACTGGCAGCACATACAGAAGTTCTACCTCTCCACCTGGAGGGGTTTTGGTTCGGGTTTGCTTTGCTGATTGTGCTGAAACTGCAGCTGGCTTCGTAGCACCTCATCCGAAGGATTTCCTCTACCGCACATGTCAGAATGAATTGAAAATGTGTAATGAGGAGATATGCAAACATGTGTGGGCATGACTGTGATGTGCTCATGTAGTGTGTAAAATGCATGCACACAGATGCAGCTGGCATGGGTTTGGTTTCCAAGCAAGCTTGGGAATATTTTCTGTATAGTTGTCCCTGGACTGTAGCAACCTCATTGAAGATAATCACAGAGGGAGAAAGCAGCCACTGTGAGCATCTCTCACATATACCTGTAGGGGATTAAATTGAAATATATTCTGCGGTTAGTGATAAAACATAAAAGCAAGGCTGTGTGTTTATGCATGAGTATGGCTGCTGTGTTCATTTTTCTACCAGGCACACACTGGACCACACTAGTGAGGCCATGCATAGCTGGCTTCCTGCCATCCCTTGCATGAGCTAAAACCTATGTTTAATTTCCATTCTCCTGCTGCATTGGCTGCCCTGTAAATTATTAATGTCCATCGGCGGCAGCAGTAGTTCATTTTTTAAGCGTTGTATTTGGGGAAAAAAAGAGACAGAAACAAACTTGAGATAAGAAAGTATGGGGTGGGGGGGGGGGTGAGAGAGCAGAAGAGGAATAAAATGTAAAAGTAATAAAATGAAAAAGAGGTGTTGCACTGTTTGTCATGTGATATAAACTCACATGCTTCTGGTCATCTCAGCACGACACAAGGGTACAAGCAGGAGAGGGGACAGAGGAAGGATGAGAGGTGCGATGCTGCAAGAGAGCCCAAGAGGTGCTCAAACAGGGGAGTGGATCCTGACCTGCGTGTTATTAATGCCACACTCGGCTTCCGGTGGATTTTTGCAGGTCAGGGGTTATTGCACAGTGAGAGAACACTCCCCAAGCGTGTACTCTTTTTCTATTTCTCTTTTTCCCATGGCCTGTCTGAAGGCTTGCACACCAAGGGGAAACGTTCTATTTAGCTGAGGCCGGTATTTTGTTTGTTCACTGGAAGCAACACTGCCCTTGGAAAGTAGCCAGAGGAACACTGCAGCACGGCCCCCTCTGCCTTCCTCTCTCTTGCTGTCCCTCCACGCCTCTCTTTCCCCTCTTCATCCCTACACTTTGCTCTCTCTGTCACCCCCCACCCCCCATCTCTGTCTCTTTCTCTAAATCTCCCATCCTGCTTTTTCTTTTGTCAAGCACAGCACATAGCACGGCACAAACAAGTTCAGTGCCACAGCGAGCAGTCTGCGAAACAACCTCCTCCTGCAGCAGCACACAGTGGTGAAGGGCTGAGATTTATTGTGACACTACTTAGAAATGTTGCCAAAAAATAAAAATTGTCATATCTCTTTCCCTAAAGTGCTTGAGAGAAGAAGAAAGGTGAAACTACTAAAACACTACAGGTTGGCTCATGTAATGTAAATGTTTTGAAATTTGATATGGTAATCTTGTGATATTGTGGAAGACTTTTAAGCTGTATGATAACCTTTTTCTGCACTTTGTTTTTGTCTTTTTGAAATATTTACCTAGACAAGTGCCGAGTTCACGCACATTACCAGGCGGAGCCATGGGACACAAAATCAAAAACTTTATGGCTGTCATTGACAAGCTTTGTGTATAATTACTTGCATACAAAAGTTGCTGCAGATAGTTTGCATAATTATTCTCCAACCCTATCATCCACCTTTACACTAACACAAGCCACATAAGACTGTAGCCAACTATGGCCTTTCACACATATCCCTGCTCTTGTTGTTAACTGACAGGTGCGCCTGTAGCAAAATGGGGTTTTATGAATGTGTGAGTGACCTCTGCATTAAAGCTGGCTGGCCAACAGTTGATATCTGTGTCAGGGATCACTTTTAGGGACTTTTCCATGTTACAAATGTTAATGACTTGTTAATGCGGTATATTTCCTGTTTTGTTTTGCAGAACGACTCCATTGCAACAAGAAGATCTTGCAGCCTCCAAGCACTAGCTTTGTATCTCAGCGAAGACCCTGAAAAGCTAGTGAAGGGGTACGGAGTAAGTGTCAGTTGTTTTACAAGGGACATTTTCATTCAAAGTTGTGCTAAATAAGCTCTCATCAGGGCATCAAATTTTCTAATTCTCTCACCAAGATTCAATGTGTTTGTGATGGGGAGTTGTTCAGTTTTACCACCACATTCACTTTCATTGGGCCTACAGATATCAGACAATATATGATTTGCTAACTTTGACGAATCTACCCACTACCAGTTATTTTTTAGAATCTTTTTTTTTTCCCTTAATAGTGTTCACATTTATCCCCCAAACTTTTTATTTTTTTAAATTCAAGGGCCGGTGTCCTGCATGCCTTAGTTCTCTCTCTGGTTCAGCAGCCTGCAACTACTTCCTTAGCATGTCAGTGTTCTGCAGAGACCTGCTAATGAGCCATGATCCAGGTGTGTTGAACCAGGGAGAGAACTAAAACATGCAGGATACCAGCCCTTGAAGGCCGACTTCATTTGTTATTGTACTCAGTTATCAAGAAGAATATAAAAATGGTGCAAGCTTCATGTGAATTACACATGTGAACAAAATTGTTGGCACCCCTCTATTAATCAACAAAAGCAGTCAAAAGTAATAGTAATTAAAAATTTTACTGAAAATTAACCAGTGGCATTGCTTTTTAATTGTGGCACAACAGAATCATTTTAAAAAGCACACTCGTGAAGAATAAACTAGAAAAAATTATGGTATTGGTAACTTAATATTTTGTTGCTCAACCTTTTGAGGCATTAACTGCTATCGAATGACTTCTGTGACTGTCGATGAGACTTCTGCACCTGTCCACAGGTATTCTGGCCCACTCTTTGTGGTCAATCTGCTCCAGTTGTCTCAGGTTTGAAGGGTGCCTTCAAACCTCAGATGCTTCTACAGATGTTCAATAGGATTTAGATCAGGGCTCACAGAATTTCAGAACAGTCCAATGTTTAGCTCTTAGCCATTCTTGGGTGAGTTTAGCTGTGTGTTTTGAGTCATTGTGCTATTGGAAGACCTGCAACTGAGACCAAGCTTTCTGACACTACAATGTGTATCCAGTTAATTCTGCGTTCTCTGAGCGAAACTCAGGTGAGTCAGCTTCATAAAGCTGCATAAAGCTTCATATGGAGTCTGGATTTTAGTCATTTTTTAAACACAAAATCTGCCAGTGCATTAAAAATCTTTCAGGCTTATTCAAATGCAAATGATTTGAAGTATTTTCTACAGTTAGGATCATTTCCCCTGGTTTTACTGCAGTAAGCTGCATTCCTCTTTTTTGTCTTAAGATAAACCTTCTGAATGTTATTGAAAACAGATCGAATGTATTTTCACGGGTAGATTTGTCACATTTTAAAGAAATACAATTTTAAGACTCACTCAATGGAGTTTATTTGCAGTAAGATGGTGCTGTGATTTCTCAGCTCGGCTGTCAGAGTCAGTTACTTGTTTAAAGTGTTGTTACCAGGGCCTGTATTCACATTTCAGCTCAAGCTAAACAATCTGGGTGTTTTATATTACATGTGTTATTTTATCAAACAAAAATTAGACTGATTTTATTTTCCAATTACATACAAGCAGCACCTTTGTGTCTGCTGAGGTTATTTCCTCTTAAAGTAGCTTCTACAATGCTAAATGCTTCATGTGATAGTGTAGCAGAAGGTGGAGAAAGTAGAAATACTTGAGTAAAGACCTGGGATAATTGTACTTAAATGTAGTACTTGGGCAAGTGTACACAGGTACCTTCCGCCAGAGGTAAACTGCAGTCTTTCTCCAAACTGTAGCTGTCATTTATTTTTGTAATGATTTGTTTATTTTAGCTTTTTCGAAAGCTGAACATTAAAACTCAGTGACACTGAACATCACCCAGACTTTTTGGACATAATTTGATGCTGGAACTAAGGAATCACTGCAGGACATGCAGCTTGATAATAACTGGGTTTATCTCATTTGTAGAGAGCTGTGGCACCAGCACCCAACTCAACCGCAAGTTGGGAGAAAATTGCAGGGTGTCTGCAAAGAAGAGGAAGGCCAGCACAATGCAAGGGCCCCCCAGCAAAAGGCAGAGGTGTGCTTCCAGTCCATCAGCCTCCATACCAAACAGTGGGAGCGCATCCATCCCATTGGCCTGCGACAGAGGTAAACTGAAAGTGTGATCATTTCTGAGTTGTAGCACAGCATCGGTCTCCTCCACAACAGGTCTCACCAACAGTGTTTTGTAGCCGTGTTTAGCTTCCAGGTGCTTTTCTAAAATGTGAAGCAGAGCTTCTTTGCAGCTGATGGACACTTTTTGTGACTGTCACAAAATGCTGAGCATTTACATGATGGCTGCCCTCTTTAACATCACTCTAGCAAGCGCTAACATGCACAGGCACAAATGTGTAGGATTGGATACATTCTATAATACATCTGTGTGCAAAGAAGTCGGAAGGAGACAGGAATATTGTGGAAGAATCTGGGATTTTCTTTTTGTTTAAGAAAAGTTACGTTAATGATAAGTGAGCCAATGTGAGAATTCACAGCTAGCAATTG
>JAMQGT020009501.1:0-15681 GCA_024447675.2 Pterophyllum scalare | reverse complement strand
TTGCTTATACTCACTAATGCAAAATATAAAACTGTCATATAATTTACTATACTGCACTATGCTGTGCTGTACTGTACTGTGCTATACTCTGCTAGAAAGTATACTATGGGATTGTTGTGCAAACAAACTGAGGCTCACACACGCACAGAAAGACACAAACCACACCACAGTCAAACAACTTCACTGGGTAAAAGCGGGCCTTTCCCCTATTTTCAGTCATATAAAGTCTTACAATTTTGGATTCTCCTGTTAAACATGGGCAAGGTTTCAGTCAATGACATCTGTGTATTTACACGTTATCTCCATGAGCCAAAAGCTCAGGCAGGCTTCACAATCCTGGTCTAAATACTCTAGCGTCACCTTGGTTTTTCTACTCTTGGCTCTATATTGATATCACTGAAAGTGGATATCCAAACACACGGCTCTGACTGTGAGCAGCAGCCCCATTGTTCAAACCTGTCTGAGATGGACAGCCAATCATAAGAAAGCCGTCTTAAAGGGAGAGGAGCTAAAACAGCTTGTTTCTGGAGTCCAGGATCCACACACGAGGATTATTTTGAACTGTGAATCGTGCAAAGCTATTCTAGCAGAGACTCCACGCTGAATATGGATGGGATAAGGCATTCAGCAAATGTGAGAAAAAGGGGTAGAGGTCTCATGAAAAGCTATAGAAAGTGCTTAGTTTCAGTCACTGCCTGAGAGACGTATGCTACAAAACATTAGGTGAAGAGTGTCAACGCAATTTTTAATTTGCTGTGCTGGTTAAAATAATAAATAAAAGTGAAAAGTTCTATTCTTTTGTTATATACTATTCTTTAGGTCTTTAACTTTATTTTACTGCATTTTAGGTGGGGTTCGTCCAATAAAATCAAGCTCTGCTGGAGTCCCCGGTCATGTCACACCTCAGGAGAGCACGGACTGGTCGGAGATGATATGGGCATTTGCAGCTAGTCTGGTAGCTCCTGATGAGGAGGAGGAAGGTATTCATCATCTAACTGAAACCCTCACATGTAAGAAAACATCACCCGACAGAAAATTAACCACCAGTTTTTCACTCTGCCTAACATTTCATTAAGGGCTTAGCATTTCCATTCACTGACTAACGGTGTTTAGATGTTGGATTCACACTGATCAGCATCTGAAAGATGTGCTAGAATTGAAGGCCAGTCAAAAGTCAAATGCATCAAATCTTAAAGTGATTGCTGGGTAATGTCAGCCATTTTTTCATGCATGTGAAGAACATTTTGTCATATGTGTCGTTTACCATCTGGCAATATTTATACTTATTTATGAACTCTCTTCCTTGTATATCAGCTTTCCACTCAGAGGATCTCTGAAGGAGAGGACAAGCGCTGAAGGAGAGAGGACAGAAAGGTTGAGATGACTGTCATAATGCTGCACATTATATCACAGTAATGTTTCTTTTCTGTCTGTTGTTCACCGGTAATTTGATGAATAAAAGCTTCCACGTTGAAACCTTTGCTTTTCTTTTCAAAGCTCGAAGACTCACAGTTATAACCTTCATCTCAGTGTGTCATCTGCTTGTTGTTACTGCACCTTCCTGATTTGCTCTAAAAGAGGTAGTTTGTATTGATTTTTTTTTTAAGTAAATTTTTACCTTGTGTTACCATGGAGACATACAGTGACAAAATACAACACTCCTGTCTTCCATCGCCACCACTACAACCTCCACATGTGGACTTTACAGCATTTTATGCCCTGACACGAGCACCCATAATTCTGGCACCCTTTACCCAGGACTCCGCGAAGTTGAAGCACGTCCTTCTGAATAGTGCTTGTTGTCCAGAGAACAACATTTGCGTGACACCCTTGGGACAACAACTGCCTCGGCCAATCAATGCTTATGATTTCATTGGGACAGTAGCCCTTCTTGCCAGTGCCAGCAAAACAAACAAACAAGAAGGAAAATGTCTGACCCTGGGCAATGTTGTCAAATGGACATCCTGGGCACTGGCTCAGGGATCCAAGCCACTTGGAGGCCCATCCGAGTGGCACATAAGAACGCCTTTATGTTTTCATTATCAAAAACATAGGTACATACAGTACTGTAGGCTATGTTTGTTTTTTAAATCTAGAATTATGCAGAAGTGCTGTAAAAGGGGGGGGATGAGGAGTTAATCAGACAGATACAGCAAACCTGTTAAAGAGCAGAGGAGGAGGACAGAATGGAGAGTGATATAAAAGGAGACAACTGAATTATCCTTTTGTAAAACATCATGAAAAAGCTCCAGCTACTTCATTTTCCCTTTAATATCAGATACTTTAAGGGTAAAGCAGCACTGTGATGGTTAATTTTAATTTACCAGTGAGTTATACTGGGTACGTTTGCTACGTTTGCTGGGGCTCACGAAAGATTTGTGCGCAGGGGCTGTAACTTGATTACGCAGGCATGGTCTGAGAATACTGTCTTTTTGACTCAATAATCTGAATGTAATAATCTAGCCTTGTCACAGCTGGTGCAGGCAAGGCAGGGAGGACCCCAAAGCAGGACGCAGGCAAGAGGAGATATGTGCTTAACACTCTTTATTAAGCGGCTGGAAAAGGCCAGCTACACAAACCAAACTCAAAACACTCGAAAACTCCACAAACAGAACACACAGCTGGCATCACACAGATGAACAGACGAGGAGCCGAACAAAGAACAAAGGAAAACCAAGGGCTTAAATACACATGAGGAACTGACGAGGGAATAGAAAACAGGAGGGAACACAGGTGAACCAAATTAACCTAATGTCACAGGGGGAAGTAAAACTAAACACAAAGCACAGGGAACACGAGACTATCAAAAGAAAACAGGAAGTGACTCAGGGGAACAGAGACGCAGACTTGACACAAGACCAGGACGCAGACCTAAATACAACACATAAGACACCTGGCCACCGGCCCAGGACCATGACAAGCCTACAGTCATGGTGAAAAGAAAGTATATACCCTCTTTCAAATCTAAGGGTTCACATTTGGGACATAAAGTAGGTAAATATAACCTCAGATGAACTACAAAACATGTCATATTACTCCATGAAAAACTAAGTGCGCCTTAACTGCTTCCATAGGAGGTAGCATTCAGGTGCTACTGATCAAATGGACGTCATTAACTGATCATCAGCAAGTATGAGCAACTCTATAAAATCAGAAGTTTTGCAGTTTGCTGGTGTGGAGCATTCAGTTAACACAATGCCAAGGAGGAAAGACATCAGCAATGATCTCACAGAAGCAGTCGTTGTTGCTCATCAATCTGGTATCAGTCTGGTAAGGAATATAATGCCATTTCCAACTAATCTGAAGATGATTCAAAAGTGGAAAATATTAAAGACAGTTGCAAATCTTTCCAGGAGATTTCCAGCAAATTCAACCTGAGGTCAGACCGTGTTATGCTCAGAGAAACTGCCAATAAAAAGTTCATGACGGCACAATTAGAAAAAGAGTGAACAAGTACGGCTTGTTTGGAAGCGTCGGCTTGTTTTGTAGCCACAGGACCTGGGCGCCTTGCAGTAACCGAGTTGACTGTGAGCTCCTCTGCATACCAAAGTATTCCAGAGTCAAATGTGAGGCTGTCTGTTTGACAGTGAAAGCTTGGCCTAAACTGGGTCATGTAACAGGACGATGCCAAGCACAGAATGGCTGAAAAAAATAATCAGGGTGTTGCAGTGGCCCAGTCAAAGTCCAGACCTCAACCCAACTGAAATGCTGACTCTCCACTTTAAGAGAGCCGTGCATAAGTGAATGACCACAGACCTCAATGAACTGAAGCAACGTTGTAAAAAAGAATGAGCCAAAAATCCCCCCACACAATGATGTGAGAGACTGATGCAGTCATATAGAAAACAATTTACTTCAAGTTCTTGCTACTAAAGGTGGTTCTACAAGCTGCTGAATCATAGTTTTTCACAGGCCTGCATACATTCCTGTAAAAACTTTCTTTTTGGATGTTGGCAATAAAATAAAATAATTAAAATATTTTCTAGACCATAAGTAACTAATGAAGACTGGTAGTCAAAGCAAAACTGCTTGTGCAACTTCTTCACTATTGCTCATAAGAAACCTAAGCTCTCCCAGCATCAGTAATGGAGGGACATTGTTGCTTTGTTAGCTAAACATCTTTAGCTAACCACCTAGCTATAATAAAGCAATATAAAAATACTCTTTTGAGACAGATATTACTGACAGTACACAGTTGGTTAGCGCTGCCTTTGTGGCTCGCTAACTTGTTCATTTGCATTTATCCAAATGTTAGCTAATGTTTAGCTTTTTAGATAAGGCTAGTAAATATATTAACATGTGTATCATATTGTTTTCATCATCAGTTTTGGGTACTAGCCACCTGCCAGCAGTAGCTCACCAATGTAGGCTAACGTTATTATCCTGTACTTTTAAAGTAGAAAAATGCTAATCTATTAAGCTGACTCAGCCTTCATTTTGAGCCAAATACCAAAAAAATGAACATATCCTACATGTTGCAACAGCCTGGAGACAAACAGTAAGGTATATAAACCCTTACCAAAATAATCAGACATCACACACACACACACACACACACACACACACAGTTTAATACAATAGCAGCCTTGCTGCTGCAGCTGTGAACCAGTACTTTGGAAATGAGTTTCCAGTGTAATGAAATCATGAACTTAAATTGAAATGATAATGAAATCATAACTTTGTTGCAGCTGTAATGGATTTTAACCACATTGGGGTGAGCACATCGGTGTAGTAGAAAATCTGACTGAACAGGGAGATGATTCAGTAAATTACACTGCATTATACATTATTATCTATTCAAACTATGCTTAGGAGGAGTTTTAAATAGAAATTATACAAGGTAGTTTTATCCCAGGCTTTGTCTCATGATGGCCAGCTTATGAGGAAAAGTGAACGAGGAAAAAAGCCACAAACCTTAGGACAGGTTAGGTTTTATTTGCTTATAGTTTAGTTTTATAGTCAGACGACATGACAAAGCAAAGCATCCATCCTCTCCAATGCATGCTTCACTCTGATCACATAACCAGATAATGATTAGTACAGGATTATCTAACAATGACTAATCCTAATTGTGTTGTGCTTTGATTGTACACACAACCTTAAACAAAGAGATGCGGTATGGGAAATGGGATTGCATCATAATGATCACTTATCTCCACATTAAAGGAAGAGTTTGATAATTGGGGCATTAAGCTTGTTCACTTTATTGCAGAGAATTAGATAGCATGCATAAAAAGTCAGCAACTCACAAAACTCAGCATGACATACTGTAGCTCTTCTTTTAATCTATGCAAAAACCTGAGTTGGACATTCTCAACATCAAAATAAATCACCTATGCACACAGGTTTTGGTTTAAATATAGTATTAAATATTTAGTATTAGGGCGCCAGCACAAGAAAATGAATGTGTACTTGCCTAAGCTTGCGTAAGCCCACCTTGTGCTGCCAAAACAGGTGCAGCCTGTTGAGGCACGGGCATTGACTCTTTGACTGCAGAGCATTTTGTTCCTGTGGGTTATGGGGCGGAGCCTCCGTTTGAATCTGATTCAGCACAACACATGATAATGCAACCACACAGTAACATGCACAGGGATTACAGGATTCTGTGATGGATCAGTGCAGCTGTTAGAAGAGGTTATAGTAGTAGAGGCAAACAGCAGTAATGTCTTAAGTCTTTAACACACTTTGAATATTTGTATTTTAAGATTTAATATATTACAGTGTGCACAGCAGAAGCTAGAATGGTGTGGTCATGTGTGAAGTAGCTGCTCTGGGAGATCCTTTTACACCCCCCCCCCCAGCGCATGCTGATAGAATTAAAACTCAGCTAACTGGAAAAGACTGTTGAGCTTCTCTCCAGTTACACAAATACACATTTTTTTTGGGTTTTTTTGCTTGGGTTATCACCAAAGCATTAACTTTTTTTTAAAAGGAGTCTACAAATAAGATGTTTTTCAGAGGCTCTATTTCTGCCGCACATATCTTATGATCATGTTGATATGCAAGGTTGTCTGTTCAGTTTCTTTTCTCCCTGTTCACTGAAATCTGATGCAAAGCAAACAGAAATGTCGGCGTTTGCAGGTTGTTGGCATCAGATTTTAACCAGAGTCTTTCTATTCACCGCAGCGTGAAAAGGAGGTTCAGCGCCCGTTGTTGTGGTGTCATTGCTGGTATCACAATGTAAATGGTATTCAATTTCATCAGCGAGATAATGTGATGAGGTAAGGGCAGTTAATCTTTGAATAATTGACAAAAAAAAAATACCGACAGACACGTGCGCGCACAGACACGCACGCACCTGCCTTTAGATTCCCGGCAGTGAGAGCCATGAATAATGGATCTCAGTTTTCCCTGGCCTGAGGGAGAAGCTTTTAAACATAATTTGTTGCTTTAATTTATTTACACAACCTGGCAACGTCGGCCCTCAGGCTAGGTGCATTACACAAAAGTGAACCTCACGGGGGGGGGGGGCTACATGTACATGACTGCACGTGACACGTGCACATCTCTCCACCAGGTATCATGCATATTCTTGAATTTCTTATAAGCAAATTTTGACACAATCTTTCTCACACTTTCACAAAGGAACTGGGAAACCTTTTAAATTATACATTCAATAAGTGTGCAAAGGTAGATGGATACCAGCTATTTCCTTTTTAAAAAATTCATTGATGTATTTGAGTTGGAAGAAAGCCATGATGTTTATTTAACAGGTATCTGAGTTTTGGTTCATTTTTAATCACAGCTTTTTAACAGGGAGATGAGCTTGTTACGTGTAATCGAGTTTTAAGGTTACAAATTCACATGCACACATGCTCAGCATGCTGGAGTACACATCATCACAGTGTGGATAAGAAAGAAAGCGGCTACACTTCATTTAGCCTAATCAGTGTCATGGGGGGTGGGGTGGGGGTTTCAGAACAAGTACCCTCATGATGACAAGAGCACGTAATGAGACGTTCATAAAAAAAAAATGCTAATTAAAGGTTGTCAATATTTTTTCCAATAAAACCCAGTCTTTGAGAGGAAACCTGTTTCTGGAACAGTAGGTGCCCTTTGTGTTTTTTGTGATGGAATGTAGAAAATGTAGAAAATCCACAGTTTTAATCGTGGTGTTATAACTGCATGGAAATGAACAAAATCATTACAACAGAGCACCACCCTGCCATGAAACACATTTGGGGAAATATGTGTCTGACAGAATCTTATTTCATAAATGAACATGCCATTAAACCGGTGATCCACAAACAAGTAGTATACAGTAATGTAAAAAGAACCTTTTCATAGGACTGCAGCCTAAGTCTGCCCTTACTGCTTTGGACAATACAATAACAATAGCTATAAAATACCCTTAAAATAAATACCCTTAAGAGGGTAAGTAACGGCCAGGTGCCGCTGATTAATTGCACTCAATTAATTGAGTGGCTCATCAGCGAGTGTTTTCTGGTCTGGAACATTCAGGTGTGTGTTAACACAATGCAGAGGAGGGAAAATAGCAGCAATGATCTTAAAGAAGCATTTTTTGCTGCTTATCAGTCAACCAAACCACAAGACTTCTGGAAGCAATAGCCTTTCGGACAGATGATACCAAAGTGGAGATGTTTGGCAAATATCAAATAGAGCATATCAGCACAAACACCTCATACCAACTGTCAAGCACGGTGGTGGAGGGGTGATTTGCAGTCACAGGACCCAGGAACCTGGCAGTCATTGAGTAAAACATGAACTCCTCTGTATACATAATATTCTAGAGTCAAATGAGAGGCCGTCTGTCTGACAGTTAAAGCTTGGCTCAGATTGGGTCATTCAAGAGGACAGTGATGCCAAGCATAGCAGCAACTCTCCAACAGAGTGGCTAAAACAGAAAAGAAAGTGTTGCAATGGCCCAGCCAATGGGAGAGCTGTGCATGAACAAATGCCCTACAGAAAACCATTACTTAAAGTTATTGCTACTAAAGATGGTCTTTGAAGCTACTGAATCATGGAGTGTACTTAGTTTTTCACACAACTGCATACAGTCCAGTGAAAAGGTTCCTGTTAAGTCTGGCATAAAGAAGGAAGTACAGTCATGTACTTCCTCCTACATGCCAGATATTGCCCTTAGCTTCTAGTCCATGATGATGACAAGCTCAGACATTAGCAGCAACTGCTGAAGGCTGGTCAGGTTCCAAGATCCAAAGTGTTGGTGCAGTGTGCAGCAAAAGTTGCCAATTTCTGACATTGTGTTCAGTTTCACTTTAAAGTCTGCAGAAATGTCTGATTGCTCGACTGTTGTGCCTGTGTTCTGTTGACTTTCTGCTACCATCAGAATTTACTGTATGACTTGCTTTAATAATATAATCATCAGGATTTTTCATCCACTTACGCATAAAATATCAGTTTTACACAAGCTCACAAAGTCTCTGGCTTTAGTTATGATTTCATTTGAGACAGCAGCTTTTTAATGTCTAACATCTTCTTTCCCGTTCGTGTTGTTATCCAAAACAGATTACAGGATTAGCAGTGCCACAAACCTTTGATCACGCTCAACCCATGATGAGCTTCATGTTGCCAGAAGTCCAGAGTGTGTTTACAGATGGTATTTACACCACTTTGGATTGTCACCCATGCTGAGCTCATAATCACAGTAAGCTGTTTACTGTACACGCATCTTCATATTCTCATTAATAACTCCTCAGCCTATAATCGTACACAGAAATCGAGCACTAAGCACAAAAGCCAACATTTCACCAGATGATGTGTTTGCAGGAGCCCACATACACACACTGGCCAGTGTTACAGTGGCAAGCAGGCTGCTGCCGCTACTACTGCTGTCTCAGTGGGAATTTGGGGATTTTTCAAAACAAAGCTGGATATTGCTTTAATAAAGTTATTGCACAGAAATATTAAACCCTTCTTTAAATCAGGAATTTGAGTGCAAGTCCATCCATTGTGTTATGTTTTTGTAGATACTGCAACACAATGCAGACAGCCAGTGACGCTGCTTAACAATATGCCATATGAATGATCATTTAAATGACTTCTTGGTCAGTGTAGATCAGAGTTGACACTAATCACCGTAAGACCAACAAAATAAGTTGTTTGAAAAGCTTTAGGTCACAGGAACTACAGTCTTTTCTAAATATTAACGGCATTATGTTTTTGCTTTCTTGCCAAAAATTACACCAGAGAAGGACGATGCTATGCTACTGATTTCAGCTAGTGCTAGCTGCCGCCCCCGCCTCAGTGGCGCTCTATGTGACCACGACTGGAGAGTTTCGCTAGTCGCTGTGCTAACATACCTGCTAAGGTAATTCCTTGTTCCGCCGTGAGAATTCATCCGATGTTCAGCGTTTGTTCCGCGCGACTTTTCTCTCAGGTCATTTGCACCCCACCTATCATGACCCTGCACACCACCAGTGGGGTGCGCCCCCAGTTTGAGAAACACTGGCTTAACTTAGCACAAAGACTGGAAGTTGGCTATGTCCAAAATTAATAATTTGGACCTAGCCAAATTATTAATTAATCTTCTCAATGAGTCCTCTTAAATTCCTGATTTAACTTTGATGATTTGTAGCTTCACAGACAAAAATAGACACTACATAGGCAGTTGAGCTGGCAGATTTTGTTAGCTTTCTAGACCTAGCTAGGTCATTTCAAAGTTTTTGCTAAACTAAGCCAATCAGCTTCTCCTTCCATTTACAGTACAGATTATAGGTTGTATAAGATTGGCTGATTGAAGAATGTCTTCCCACCCTTGTGCATTTGCCTCCAGACACTTATTTGAGCAGGAATTTTGAGGCATTATCTAAGTTAACTTAGGATGGTTTAAAATAATGCTGTACAAGGAATCAACTCAGTTTGAAAAAGAAGATTAAATATTCTAGATTTCACTTCAAGTTTGAAACACAGCTACTGTGAAGTCACAGGTTAGGGTCTGGTTTTACGCCCTCGGGTTTATGTATTGCAAATAACTCACTCCTTTTGTGCATTATGTTACTCCCTGAAGGATGTAATCTGTTAGACCAGTTGTTACATTAATTTTACATCATGCAACATGCAGTCCCACACACTAACACAAAATCCTAATGAGAACACATTGCCTCTCTTGCTTGGTGGCAAGCATCTCCTCTGAAGAAGAGGGAGTAGCCAGAGAAAACCTGCACACAGAAAAGCCAGAGCCAGCCAGTGGATTCAAACCTAGGAACTTCTTGCTGTGAGGTGACAGTGCTAACCACTGTACCAGAGCTGAAATGGGTGGATGAAACAAGTGTACAAAAATTCACCCCCACCCCCCAAAACCCCATGCTGTTTTCATGTTCTAGAGTAACCTTTTTAAAAGTTAGCCATTTTATTATAGGGGGTGGGCATCTGTGGGGACTAACTCTGACTTTAGGAGTCAGTTTTAAGTGGCAATTCAAGGAAAAGGTTTCACTTTTCAGCCCTGGAGGCTGCCACTTGGCACGAGAGCACTGTCAATTTTCAAGAAAAGGGCAATTTTTTAAAATGTCAAACTAATTATTGACAGGGAGAGAGCGCTGTGGGGGAATTAATGTTAGCCTGAACGGGAGAGTTGGAAGGAGGTATGACAGAGGATACAGGGCCTGTTATTAGTTAACATGCATTTGTGTGCAGCGTACACATACCTTATTAAAATAAAATAAAAATAAAAAATGTCAAAAAAAACAATCTGCACAGACAGGTCTAACTGTGACAGATTTGGACTAAAGAAATTAAAAGTAACTCAGTGCTTTATTTTCTTTATTTGAGTTGGAATCCGTGAAAGCTTTGATTTGCATTTTTTTTAGTGTGTGTGTGTGTGTGTGTGTGTGTGTTGCACAGTGTTTTAATTTTTAAGGATTTAGCAGCTCTTTGGTTTTGTTCAGTTAGGATCTTTGTAGTAAATTATAGTTAGCACTCATATAGCATTCCTTTTAATCTTCTCACAGCTGAATTTGTCATACCGGTACTATCATTTCAGTAGCACAGCTCAGCTCTGTGTTCCCTATTTTGGGAAGACAGATATTGTCACATTATTTACTGTTCCATGATATTCGCAAATAACTTCAGTCTGATCCCACATGCAACTTCTTGTAGCCGAGGATACGCCAGTGAAATGAGGATGATATTAAATTTGCTGGTGGGGTTTGTCAACCTCAGAGCGCTTTTCTGTCACAAACAGCAGCAGTGAAAGGTAATCTGCTTCTCCATGCAGCTGTCGTGATCAAAGGAATCACACTCCCATGACTATCATGCACAACAACCCACGCAGACACATGCACAATGAGGCACGTGGATACACCCTGACACATATGTGCACCGGCAAACGAACCAAACGCACAAACACTTACACTGACGCACAAAGCAAATCTCACGACAGCTTGATGTTGTGTGTTTTCCTTAAGAAGCTTGGCTCCTGCTGTGAAGAAAGCAATGGAAGAATGGACACACACACACACACACACACACACACACACTCACACAAACACACTCAAAGCAGCCACACAGCACAAACCAACAAGGGAGTAAGCTCATCAGTCGAGGCTCCCACGCCATTTAAACCTGCAGTGTGAGAGAAAAATATTTCATTTTGTAACATTTTTAGACATTTTTTATCTCTCGCCAACATTTAATACAGCACCCAAAGACACAGAGGCTCATAACTCTAATGTCGATTTTAATTTCTTCAAATAAACACAGATGTGGCTCCTGCTGTGGCTCCAGTGTGGTTTCAAAGTGTGTGCAGCTGACTGTCTAAAATATTCAGCATTTCTACAAACATTTTTGCAGGCACAAGATTTTTTTTTCCTCTCCCGAGGATCACTTCACTTGTCTTCACTGATCTGAAGAGCCACAGAAAATATGAGACAAATAGGGAATGCAGTAGTATTTTTGGTGGTCTCCTGGTTGTTTTCTACCTGCTCCTAAGTACTTCAGTTTGTCACAGATGTGCTGCTGCAGTCTAACCCATCCACTGTACCAGACCCCCACCCCCTCCCTCCCAAAGGAAATTACCCCAACTCTCTTTTCATGCTTTAGTCATCCCGCCTGGGCTGCTGCACCATCCCTCCTGGCTCGACTCCCAAACCACTCTTTAGCCCTTACATTGAGAGCCCCACCCCCACCCCCACCCCCACCCCCAACCCCCAACACAGTCCCACCACTGGTTTCACAAGGCTGTATGTGCTGAATACAAAATCTGGTGTGCCAACCTCCAACCCACAGCCCCACAGTGTAGTTGTGCACGTCAGGCTGTGATCTGCATTCTGTCGTTACCTGCCACTTTGCTTTCCGCTCCCTGCGGCAGGCTGGTTATCCCTCCTCTCTAAAGGTGGAATCAGCAGAGTCACTCGCTATTTTCCGTCATAACCCAAAAACCTGTCTGTTCAATAAACATGTCACATCACCTCTGACTTAAATCTCCTTTTTTATATTTATTTCCCCCATCTCTGCTACCTCGCTGCTGTATTTTACACATCGGCACTGAAAAGAGGAGGTAATTTACAGATTGTGTTTGCGGTTGTTTTTCTTTTCTTTTTTAGAGAAGAGGGAAAACTGCTCTTTAATTAAAAGGGGAAATGGAGTGAACAGCAACAGGAAAGACAGAAGAGAGAGATAAGTAAGATAGTAGGTACACTATATAGACTGTGTGTCAAACAAGGAGCTGAACACTTTGCTGCTATGTGATATTAAACATAGTGGTTTGTAAAAGCTGGAAGACTTATTTGTTTTACTTTTTAAGAGACCCAAGCACTACTATGTTTTATTCTGTTAAGACAGCTGATATAAGGACTCAGCTGCGACAAACGTATTTTGATCAGTTAAATCTTGAATCAAAGATTGATCAATCATTCCAACATTTAGTCCTAACATCAGCTACACTGAGCAGAATTTCTGAGGGAATAAAATCTGCATGTTTGGAGTCACAAAGATGCAGCAAAGGAGGCAAATCATAGCTAGTATTTATTTCTTTTCTGTTTTTGTTGTCTTGCACCAGTTGCAGAAATGTTGGTTGGTCTTTCACTCAGCGCTCAATCAGTCCACATGGAAATAGTTCAAACTACTGTTTGAAGTAATACTATGAGGCTTTCTATAGAGACCTCAGTGCTTCCCAGAAGACAAAGACAACTGACTTTGGTGATCTCCTGACTTTTTAATGAAGTCTTTCAACAGATATTAGATGAACTGCCTATAGATTTGGTGCAAGATCAAATTTTATGTTTTTACCATAGTTTGGTTTTAACACTAAATTATATATATATATATATATGTGTGTGTGTGTGTAAATAAACATTAGCAACATCTTAACAACAGTATGATGGCATTGCCACTGTTACCAAGCATACAGTAGATACAATATTAGCATTGTCATAATAAACCAGAACAGGTGGACCCAGACAAATGTATGTATAACTTGCAGTGCTGGTGTTGGTGTGTTCTATGTGGGTTATGGAGAGTGGGCAGGCAGGTAGGTTTCCACAGGTAAGACTTTCTCTTCAGGGACTTTCCCAATCCAGATTCCAGCTACTTCTTTCAGCAGGAATAGGAAGGAAAATGAGAGTCCAAGGTTAAGCAAAGCACAGACCTGATTACTGCTTCTACGTACAGCTATTTGGCGGATCCTTAAATCCCCAGCAGGTAACAGAGAACAGGTGTGCTGGTGAGGCTGCAGCTGCTGATGCTGGAGAGGGAATAACTGCCAGGAAAGGAGAGAGGGATGGCTAGAACTGCCAGGCCATGGCAAGCATTTAGATGGAAGCCTATAGATGGTACAGGATATCACCCACTGGTTTGTGGACCACAGTTTTGGAAGCTTTTGGTATTTTAGTTGTCATGGGTGGCACCAAAGGGTGAAGCACTAAATTATGAGCTAACACAGTCTATGGCTAACGCCAGCTTCCTCGGTTAGCAAGGTGCATCCATAGACCATACTGTTGCATCTCAAATACTTGCTAATTGCTAAAATATAAATAACTTAAATTATTTAATCGGTATTTACAGCCCTTGCTCCATCTAAGCTCAAACACAGTTTAGTGACTTTATTATTATGAGTTAAACATTTGTACATGGAGCTCAATATGAATGAGATTTTTCAGTTTGTTTGGATCATAGCCAGTGTATGGTTTGGACTGCTCATTTAATAAACAAAGTTAAACATAATTAAAAAGTACTGTGTGAGAGTTAAAAAAAAAAAAGCAATATGATCTGCTTTTCTGTTGTTGCCCTATTTGCCTCCTCCCTTCAGCCCCAGCTTGGTAAGTGAAGGGAAGGGAGTGCTATTTAATCAGAAAAAAGTGTCACATTAATTCAGACAAATTCAAGCAATCTAGTTTTCTAATAAAGCTGTCATATTTGCATCCGGTGACTTACGCTCACCATCGTTTTAGATTAATTCCCGTCACAACCTTTTGATTTATGAATGCATAATAACTCAGGGCAATGTCTGTGACTGTGTGCAAGTGTGCGTGTATTGAGCACTGTGCATGCATGCGTGCTTGTGTGTGTGTGAATTTGTGCCCACAAAGCGCTGACTTTTAATCTTACATGTTGCTTGTTTCTAGTTGAGAGAAAATCTCATTTTGAGATAATTGAGTGTGCTAAGAGGAGAAGATCAGACTCCTGGTGTGATGGAACATGAGTTGCATCATTGTTGCCCTGTTTTAGAGCAACCTCTCATCTGTGCTTATCTGGTTGCCATTCATATTAAAGGATCAAATACATAAGAATTTCTTCCCCCACTAGACATTGTCTTTCCATATCCATTCTTTATGTATGAAATACAAAGGTCAATATCTGCTCTTTCCAGCATACACACACAGGGAATAACACAGTCACCCCTGTAGTTATTGCTTGTTGTATTTTCTAGGATTTCTCTCCAGCACCCCCCTGGAACCCTGAACTGGATAAGCAGAAGAAAATGGATGAATGGATGGGAATGGTAGGCATTTTTTAAATTATCTCTCTCTTTCTAGTTGTTTTTTTAATGGTTTTAAATGTGTCATTATGTTGCATAAGCTGGTATCACAGAAGTGTGAGCCTATCAGCAGTCACTGTACTCTGACATGACCAGTACAGCAGCTGTTGGAGCACAGGAAAAACTGCTCTAAAAGGAGCACTTTAGCTAGAAGATGTGTCTCATATATGCTGTTTTCTGGTTCATATGATATGGCATTACCATCTTGGACCAAATCTGATTTTTTGGGGGGGGTTTTGCCTGTTTTAAATGTTTCCCTTCTGACATGAGAGCCTCTGAGCACATTAGCAAGTAGTCTAGAAGTTGTGCATGGATAATAATTTTAACTTTGACTTTTGACTCGATGGTGTCCTTTGAATGTTCTCTGAGATTGGCTTTAATTGAAGGCAGGACGTATGATTGCCGACTTTCCTCAGCAAGAATTTTTGATGTTAAGTTCAAGAAGAATTTAAGATTTGAGCAGCAATACAGAGTTTATTTAAATTTTAAAGACACACAGCTTTACATGCTGCATCTCCCTGTGCCATCTGCAGGATGCATAGAAGGCAGCCACCAGGCTTTTAACCAGAAAGCTGCATCAAAAAAGGCGCCCTTGCACTTTGCAGTATTTTTGACAGTCTGTACATAATATTTTTAAGCATACTCTCTTTAAAACACATATCAGAGAGCCCAACTTGTGACTGATTGATTATACACTGCTCAAAAAAATAAAGGGAACACTCAAATAA
>JAMQGT020009500.1:0-31486 GCA_024447675.2 Pterophyllum scalare | reverse complement strand
TATTGCTCTGCGTATGTGGCGTATGAGGAACCTCGGGAGGGATTACTCCAATCTGTGATGCAGAGCAGTAGGTGTAAAAGGCAGGATAGAGTGCAGACAAATGTAAGCTTTACAAAACAGGAGGTAGAAGGTGAGGACGCATCACAACAGCCTTCAACATCCTGTTTTTGCTTTTTTTTTTGATGCTGCAATATCACATTTTTGACCACAACAAAATAACAGGACATTGTTTCCCAGAAACACTCTTTGTTCCTTTCAGGTGAACTTGTGTCACTGTTAACCACAATGATGTGTTACTCAAACCACACATTTTCAGTGAATCCACTGTTTGTTGGACAAACTTTTGTTTTCTGAATATTTTTATACATTGTTTTATTTTCTGTATATTTTTAGAAGTTCTATTTTATATTTTAGGAAGTGTGACTTTCTACTGTATGGCACTGAACAGGAGTGGCCCACCAATCTCATTGTACATTCTGTATAATGACAATAAAGGCATTCTATTCTATTCTATTCTATTCTATGGCTAACTGTATCTTGCTTGCTAGCATTATGTTACCAAAATCATATTTTCGTAGAAATGTTATTTGTCACATTAATTCATTGGCTAATGTGATCTATGATCCTAACTTATCAATACTATCATACAGTATTGAATTTAGACATTGGTAAATCATGTAATGGCACAAGCTACAGATGACTAACTAACAACTGCTTTTAACAGTAATAGACAGCACGGGAGCAGTTAGCCAGCTATCTGTAACTTAACATCATTACACGTATATGGCATCGTTTTTTTGTCACATCAGCTTAGTTGTCATTATACTGATATTCAGGTTCACAGTTGTCTCTCAACTGGTTACCGAGTTGTTGTACAAGACAAATGACTTAGAGTACACACAATAGTGCAGGAAATTCTTGAGCATGTTTCTGAACTTTTTTGCTTATGCTACCTCACACATGGTGTACATGTGAGGGTGCCATTAATAACTTTAATCTGCTGCAGTTATGCAGAACTCTGAATGGCGATGGTGGTCTCTAACCCTGGAGTGAACATCACTACATCCTACTTTATAAAGGCACTTCATATGACACTGTATTGTCTCAAATTACCTTTTTTGGACTGTCAGGTACTATAAACTACACTAGGGACATAGAATAAACTGTGGTCATATTTTACACTACACTACACAACCACATCAAAGGTTACATTTTTCTCTAGAGTAAATCTGATGAATTACGATGCCTAAAGGTTTTCAGTATAACAAATGTCCTGGTGTCAGGTATAACAAGGACAATATATTTTGCTATCACACTTTTTCATGTATCCATCTCCTGCTGTGCTCTCCAGCTGAGCATCTTTAAATGGCAGCTGCTTTGATCTGTCTTCATGCACTAGTTCATAAATTTAAAAAGTGATTCTGGGAAGCATAGGGGGATCAAAAAATGTGCCTGCTGAGCCAGTGTCTGCACTGAGGAATGAACTGCTGTATGCAATGCATGTTTTTGATATCTCAGTGTTTTCTATGTGAATATGGCCAGGAATGCTGCCATGCTGAAAACGCCCATTGTGTGAGACCACGTTCCAATATGAGAAACTCAAACACAACAACTGAGATTTGCTTATTTTTGCTCTTTCTGGTAATCATGAGCAAAAAACCCATTCCTTTATCAAGTAGAAGTTATATAACTGAATTCTCATGAAAAATGTGTTTTAAGCATTGCACTGATTCTTTAGAAAGGATGGACCAGTTAAAGAAGCTAAGATTTGACCTGGTCATCTGATACTTTAATTTAGATTCCAGAGGCTCACATTTGTCCTCTCTGACCTGAACCGTACACTATCAGAGAGATGCTTGTTTGATAAATCCCCAAAAGATAGGTTGTAGAGTCTCTGTGTGTACACTGAGAAAATTATATGACAATTCAATATATTCTGTCATTGCCATTAACAAGTCAAGCATGCCTTCTTGTCTGAAGAGGACTTTGGAGAGTAGATGTCAAAAAAAGATAAAAACCAAGACAAGAAAAAGGTTTTATTTCCATAATACAATGTTCATTTCTCCCTGTTGTGCTTGGCTGATTGTGGCTTTGTGTCTAGCACAGTTAAAAATGTGCTGTTTTTGTAGTGGGAGGCTGACCAAATTGTTGAGCTCAAATGTCCAGAGCAGGTACAGTACATCCAAGCTACACCTCAACTGTGCGTGATAAAAATTTCAGCTGACCTCTTTAAAAGCAACAGTGCTTGACCTTTTGCCCTGAAGCATGAAATGTATTGTTTATTCCAGTATCCTCCACAGTAGTTTGGAGGAATCCCTTTCCCTGGTGTGCTGATGGGTTCTCCAATTAGCAGATGTTTAGGAAGGTTTTATACAAATACTTTTTTTGCTATAAGTAACATCAGCGGTCAAAAAGTTTAAAAGTTGGAAAGAACAAGATGACAACCAACCAGTGGCAAAATGTTATTTTACACTAGCTGACTACCTGTACATTATTTTTAATGAAAATTTGAAATCAAAAATTAAGCCGGGGGTGGGCGGAATCACTGCAGGCTGTATTCGGGTTACAGGCAACATACAGGCTGTAATGAATATCAGGCCTGTTGGTGCAATAAGGAGCAAAGCAGCACCCAGTGCATACATGTCGGTCCTCATTTAAAACCAATAATTAATCATTTTTCATAAAGTGCCAACAGATAGTAATGATACATTCAAATATGCAGCAAAATTTTGAAGAAATTTTCAGACATTTAATAAATAAATGATACATCGTTTATATGGAAAAAGTAAGTGCCTCCCTACATTTAACATAAAAGTTGCATGTACACATCTCACAAGGGATATGAAAAGATCTTCATATCTTTAGCTGTATGTCACAGAGCGTGACCGGGCTGTATGGCTGTATATAAAGGTGAGGACCCAATTGCAGGACGCAGGAGACGGCAGGTAAGAGTGAATATTTATTTAGGTAGGAGTGCAGTGGCAACGGGAACCAAAAGATGAGGCAAACAGATGAAATAAACCTAAACTGGGAACAAACTAGAAATATCAGGGAAACAGGGAGCCAGAGAGCAGACACAGCCATAAAACAACAACAACCCAACAAAAGGAAGAGTGAGACTATAAATACACAACAGGGTAATTGGGGAACAGGTGACAGGTGAGGGCACAGCTGAAACTAATTACACAAATGAGAAAGGGAAGTAAAACTAAACACAGAGCACAAGGGACAAGAACTGACAAAATAAAACAGGAAACAACTAGACGAAACGAAAAAAACAAAAAGGGCGACCCAGGATCATGACACTGTATCTAAGAGTGGTGTAGATTTTAAATGACTATCAATTTGTCCAAAACTAGCCATCCAATCAAGAAAGGTATCCCCAAGAAAAGATGCAAGTCTGATGCAAAAAGAAGTCTCCAAGGCCCAAAAACATCATTACAGGGCCTGCAGATAACTGTTGCAATTGTTGGTGTTAAGGTGCATGTAATGAATTACAAAAATTTGAGCTACATTAGACGTGTACCAGGAAGAAGTCTTTGCTGTTCAAAAAGAACATTAGAGTAAAAATACAGTATTCTACTGAACACAGACATAAGGACCAGACTTTTGGAATTGTGTGCTCTGAACAAATGAATTCAAGATTCCAAGAATCCGAAGTTGTTAGCCAATAATATTAGACGTGCTTGGTGCAGACCAACGATGCCTTTCTAGAAGAACTGTGGAGCATGGTGGTGGAAATGTTATGGTTGCGGTTGCTTTTCTGCCTGAGGGGATAGGCAGCATGATGTCACTGATTCAACTCTGCATCAAATCAAAGAGTTTATCAAAATAATGTGTTGGCATCTGCTTAACACTGCAGGAAAGATGCATTTTTAGTCCCATCAGTGATTCCAGCAGTTAATATCTGTTTAAAGTCTGTAAGGTTGAAGTTCACCTCTGTCATTGATTGTTGGTGTGTTCACACAAAGATGTGAAGATGTGTTTAAGATATCTTTTTCCCCCTGCAAGGTTCAGATGTGTGTTAGCCCAAGACAACTTAGGAAAACTAAAATTTCTGCATAGTGACAGATATTTATGTGTTGATGACATATGTGACTATAATAGACCTCCTTATGTTATTAAAAAAGAAAATAATCACCATTCCACCTGGAGGCAGGCTTTGTCCTTCAAGCTTGGATCCTCTACCAGAAGCCTGGGAGCTTGACGGTGCTGCGCAGTCTCTTAGCTGTTCCAAGGACTGTGCTCTTCTGGACAAAGATCTCAGATGTTGTTCCTGGAGTCTGCTGGAATCATTCTTCCAGTTTAGGGGTCACTGCCCCGAGTGTTCCAATCCTCTTTAGCTCTTTTGTCAGCCCTTGGTATTTCTCGAGCTTCTCGTGTTCTTTCTTCCTGATATTGCTATCACTTGGTATTGCTACATCTATCACTACGGCCTTCTTCCTCTGCTCGTCCACCACAACTAGCCATCACCAGTTTGTCTGTCTGTATCTGGAGGGTCCCACACACCACCCTTAGGGGTGTGTCCCATTTTGACCTTTTGACTTCCAGGTCATACTTGACACAGATGTTCCTATATACTATACCAGCCACTTGGTTATGGCATTCCATGTATGCCCTGCCTGCACTGATGTACTGATGCACTTATGTAACCATTTTAGTGGGTCAGCACCCAATGCACTGTTTGACTTTAGCATGCCTGTTTATAGTTTTGTTTTTGAAGGTCTGTATCTTCCTAGGGTTGATGGGCAGACACTTGTTTAAAAAACAAACAAGCAAACAAAAACCCCTCAGAAATCCATGAAGTACTGGAGCCCATAACAACAGTTCTGAGGTTCTGCCTGGCCATGGAAGAACACATGCCTGCTTTTAGTTTAGTTTGCGAAACTCTGTATATCCCTAGAGTTGCTGCTTGTTTTAAAAACAAACAGAAAGAGACAACCGTGAACCACTAGAGTCCATAACAACAGTTGTGAGCGTCTGCCCAGCCACAGGGTGAGATGCCGAGAGTGTCCAAAGATGGAGGCAAGATGTGGACAGCTCCGGAGGACAGCCGTGTGGCCAAAGGGGGGAAGAGGAGGAGCTCTGGAGGATGGCCGTGTGGCCAGTCAGCAGGAATCACAGTTTGCATGGTTTTTAATCCAAGAGCAGGAGTCTCAGTCTTTGCTGTTTCAAATAAAAGGGTAACAACCTCAGAAGGCTCACTAGGGAGCTTAGAAACATACTCAACACTTGCTTTAGAAGGTTCCCAAACAGAAGTCAAATTGTCCTTTCCATTTACATTTTCAGTTTGAAAACTGCATTCCCCATTTTTTTCTCTGAAGGTTTGGGTCTAAAACAGAAAACTTATGAGCATTTGAAACCTTATGAGCATATGATGCTGTTTTACAGTCTACCCATTCTGTGGCTAATAGCCCAATTTCAGACTGCTCTGGCTGAGGAACATAAAATACAATTTCAGAAATAACTGGCCCAGCCGAACACATAATTTTATTATTGGCCAGCTCACAATTAACAGTCTCAGAAACAGAAACCTTTAAGTCCTGACTTGTATTTTTTAACTTTGCACTGGCATTCTCACTGGCTGGAAACTCAGACTTTATGTCAGTTAACTCAACGCCAGAAACCACAATCCCGCTTCCTTCTTTAGAAGGGAATGAAGGGTGTAGTAGAAGGCTCTCCATCCTCCTCGAACATTTCTGCCAAGAAGGAAGCAGGTGAGGAGCTGACCAAAGCAGGACAGCCCAACATCCAGTGGCCTAGGTCGTGGCACAGAAGTACCGAGGCAGGAAACGGCTCCAATGGAGGTGAGCCCAATGGATGAGTGACAAGTTTGCTGGAGGTTATAATGTCTTTGTGCTGTGGCTCGCATTTCCACTGCTGGGAGGCATTCTTCCCTTCCTTGGGACACAGGGAGGCTGGTGAAGGGCTAGCTGGCTGCGGTGCCGAGAACTGATGGGATCAGGGATTGGGGTGTGGGTGGATGATGATAGACTGAGGCAACCCATTCTTATAACTGAAGGATTGGGTGATGGAGAGACTCAGGTGCTATGTTGCTGCCATTGCTGCTGTTGTGATGTGGAGACACTGGCTGAAGGTGGTGAAGCTCAGGTGCAGGGTTGGCATTGTAGCGGTGAGCAAGAGTTAATAATGGAACAAGCCAATTCCCGTGCTCACAAAGTCTCCCTTGTGGTGCTAAGGGTTGTGCGGAGACCAGAAAGCTTGGGAGACTGGAGAACTTGCGGATTTCTTCTGAATGATGACATTACATGCAGTTAATCCAACAGACAGAGACTCGACACAGAGGGAGGAATACCACAGGAAAAAAACACACAAGAGAAACTAAAATCTAAAGACACAGGAAGAAGAAGAACAGAGTATAACCAATAAACAAACCAAGAATGAACTGAGAAGAAACTAATGAACCAGTGATCACAAGGCAAATAAACTAAACCAACTACAAAAGTCCAAGAAACACAGAAACACTAGGTCGCAGACCTAGGATCATGACAGTCTCAGCATTTGGAAACCCATTGAGAAGCACCCACCTGAAAGCAGGTGTCTCTGAAGATTGACAGAGAACCTCTTAGACACTGGTGTCCATGTCAAGGAGGACCGAGTCATCATAAAGAAAAGTAGTATTATAAAACAACAAGATCTGACTCAGTGTAATGAAAGGTATACGGCCTTTTGATTCCATTAAGCTACAATTGTGTGTTTTAATATGGTAAATCTAAACCATTAGTTTTACATATTTTACATGGGACCCTTATGTCCATCTCTTCATAACACGACTCTTCAAATAATAAAAATAATGACAGTGAATGTTTTAATTGAGATAAATTCAAGATTTTTGCTTTTTGTCAAATTATTTTCAATGGATAGTTTGCCGTAAAGTTTGTGTTTATTGCTTCAGTTATTTGTCATGGTGTCAGCAAATCTCCCTTAGCCTGGATCCCTGAATCACTTCTGGACTCAATCAGCCTTGAACAACAAAAAATATTGGATCAGTTTGCTTTAAGGAAACATAACCAGCTCGTCTTTCCCTCCCTGATAGCTCCTTAGGGAGAAAAATGGTGCTTGGAAAGTGAATTCGATAAACCTCATGCTGTCCTGTCTATTTCTTTCCAATTTGTTCTGGTTATTATTCAGCTGTTTAACTGCATTTTTCAAAGCAAATTCTAACTGAGCAGGTCAGCCTCAGTGTTCCGTTTGTGTCACGCTGATTAGCACAGCCCGAAAGACATGCCGGTTAAATTTCATGAACTTCTGCTTGTTTTATATCTTAACAGAATCACCGTGCTGTTTTTGTTCTACTGAAGATACATAATTAGTTCATTCCATACAAGGAGTCAGCATTTCTGGGCTGAATCAAAGTGCCACAAGTCGACCAGCTGGCATCAGTTGAAAAAATGTCTAATGCAAGAAAGACTGAAACAAAAGTCTGTCAAATTCTTCCTCCCAGAATTATTCATTTTAATTTTTTGCTTTGCACAGTTGCGCAGCAGCTTGTGAGGTGATGACCTTTAGGCTGGTTTCACTCTGGTCACACTCAGATAGAAAAGGTTTTAACACTGACGTCGTTTGAAAAGCAGAAGGTTGTCGTTTCATTTAAAAAATCAACCCAACCACCCTTTAATGTATTTAACCCAAAACACTATCTTTTCTTACAGCTATAGTTTGATAATTATAACTGACCAAGCTGGGATTTGAAGCAAAAATAAACAGCTCGGCCTGCTGCCCATTTGTCGTTTCGTGAGTTTGTCATTTAACTTGTCAAAGCTCAGTGGGATTTCTAAGCATTCCACAAGTTCATTAAATGATTCCCAGTGACGGTGTTCTCTGACCTACGGTCTCTGAGTAATGAAAAGACGTGAACCCGATGCAGTAACACAGTAATTGTTTTAAAAGTTACGTTTGAAGTAGACAAGTGCTTTAAGACCAGGCCTGACCTCTGTGACTGGACGTTTAGACAAATTACAGCTCTGGGTCTCTAAAGGAACTCATTAATCTGCCAAATGCTAACTTTTATGAGCCAGGAAGCGGCCAGCTCCACTCTCTGTGATTTCTGTTCACTAGATGCCAATATATTTATCCTCCCTTATATTCAAGATGTGCAGAGTATCTTTCCATATGGAAAGGTGAGCTAGAGGGTAGCACCCACAAGTCAATGCATAGTGTGAAATAGATCTGCACACACATCCTCCCACGAACATGACCTACTGAATGGAATGCGAAACGGTAATGTTAAGGGTGGCGCACAATGTCATGACACACATTGCGGTACACTGTTAACACTAAGCACCTACCCCGTGAGTGCGGAAAAGAAAATGTTTTAGTGGGCACACAGAGGGAAAAAAAATAGGAATGTGAGCATAAGGGCACTCTAGTCTGACTACAAAAAATGTCCTCGGATGGGAAGCACTTTTAGTCCATACACAGAACTGACGTATGATGTGGTGCCTGCCTGAGACTGCTGTTTGGTGAGCTGTTCTCAGTTTATTATAACAGAGGTGCTTTTCAGAGTCAGAGCTCTGATGAGCTTTAACCAGTAATCACTTCAAAAATGTATTTACGAACAAAACCATTAGGGGAAAATGTTTGCAGCCTTCTCATAGATGCATCTTTAAGTACAGCAACTTTAATAACTGTTGATATTTACCTTGAGGTAAATTTAAGACCCCATTCCTATCACTGAAAGCCCTACCATTAATTAATGCTTCACTTTTAAGTGTGCTCAATCTAGCCTTATTAATAGGCTGTAAGTACCACAGGCCTTTAAGGTGGCGGTAATTAAACCATTACCTTAAAAGCCATTATTTGACCCAGCTGTCTTCACTAATTACAGGCAAATTTTTGACCTTTCTTTTATTTCAAAAATTCTTAAAAAATGTCAGTCTTAAGCTACAGACATGTCTTAAAGACATAAAGGACTGGATGACCTCTAATTTCCTTTTTCTAAATTCAGGAAAAACTGAGGGTATTGTACTCAGCCCTAAAGGCACTACCTTGGCTTCCAGCAACAGTGAGAGGAACCTGGGAGTCACTTTTGACCAGGCTCTCTTCCAGTACGCGCATTGAGCAAATATATGTAGGATTGCCTTCATTCATTTGTGCAACATCTCGAAAATTAGAAACATCCTGTCTCAGAGTGATACTGGAAAGCTAGATTATTGTAATTAATTTTATCAGGCTGTTCCCTGAAAAGCCTTCAGTTGATCCAAAATGCTGCAGCGAGAGTACTGACAGGGTCTAGAAAGAGAGAGCAGAACTGAATTTAAAATCCTTCTTCTCACATACATAATCTTGAATAATTAGGCCCTGTCATATCATAAAGATCTGATAAACCTTTCTAATCAGAGCCGATTATTTGAGTTGAGCCTTTGCAAAGTTTGTTTTCTCAGTTTGCTGTTATTTAATATTATGTCTATCACAGTAGTATTAAACCATGATAGATGTACTGACAAGATGTAACCAGCACTTATTTTCATCAATAAATCTGGCTGAGGTTTTCCTTCATAACAAATTGTTCTGCAGTTCATTCATGGGTACGTGGGTATCCACGGGACCTGATTAAGAAGACATGTCTGCTTACATGTCAAAATTATTTACACAAAAAAACTGAACTCCCCAACCTGAAGTGACATGGCAAAGCCAAACAATTAAGAATAAGAAATTGGTCCATTAATTAATTGCAAAATAAGTGGCTATTCCGGTATCAGCTATATTTCAGATTATTGAAAAATCCACATAAGTCATCTACAAAACGGGAAATATTTTTTAGCATATATCCCATGGAGAAATCACACCAGGATGCTGTAAACCAGTCACAGAGTTGGCTTCACAGTGGAAAATGATTAGAGATTCCCCGATTTATTTGCCATGAGTGACTTGCCTCTCTAAAAATGAATGGTAAGTTTCTCAAAGGAAAATCTTTCCCACCCATCGAACAGGGAACTAGAGGTTAAGAAGAATTATATGGACATTTATAAGCCTGAAGAATAAAAAATTTGCACAGTTTGCTGGCAACATCAATCCACAGTTTAATGACTTATTCCCTCAGTATGTTGACCATGCGATCACAACATAACCCCTGCTGGTGACCAACTGTCCACTACATCTACAGTTGTGAACAGTAGCTTGTTTAATAAAAGCGTTTAAAACCACTTTTGTTTTTTTAAATGCAGAGAACAGCTTTGATGAGAGCCTGAGCTGAATGTTTGCAGCTGTAACTACTTGACAGCTTTACGGAGATTTGGGGAATATTTGCTTCGGGTTGAGCTTCAGGTCACTTAGTGTAACATGCCTGTTGGGGGAGGTAAAACCAGACATATTCTCAACTTACCATACAGGAAGTAATAACTGCTGGTATTTATGTGATTTCACTTATTGTTTAAAACAGAATTGTCTAGTGTTTATTTTCATTATTTAGTATTTCATTTTCAAGGGTATTATTTCCAATGGTCAGTCCTTCTGAATCAGACAGAAAGAGAAATGTACTACAGTATATATTATGATATATGTATTTATATAATTATATATATATATATATATATATATATATATGATATATGATATGATATATGATATATATATATATATGTGCACATCTACGACACCCAAATATCACACCCATAGTGTTACTGTTAGATTTTCAAAAATATTTTGTCTCTTTAGCACTGAAGTTCTTCAACATTTTGAAAATATAGTGGTCAGGTCACAGTCAGAACATTTTAAAATCCATCAATTCACTGGTGACCCATACAGTGCTAAGAGGTCTAGTTATCATTGGTGATGACTCTAACCCTCACCCTATGCCATCAGAATATGTCGTTTTTGTTGCTGTCCATCAATCACGGTAAATTACATGCACCAAAAACAACAACAAAAAAGTACTTTCTGCTTGTCTCTAAAACATAGGGTTACGGTTTGGAGTTACAGTTGGGGTCATCACCAATGATGACTCAGAAGTATAAGCTACCGTTTTCATAGAATTTTATCTATCTGGAACACCCAAATGGAAATGGTTTTTAGAGAAATATGCAAATTATTTATTTTGAAATGCAAGGTCTTCTAGTTTTAGAATATCTGTTTATTTAGCACGTGGCTAAAACAAAACCCAAATCAAACCTAAGCCTAGACTGGTTGCTTGTGACCTGTTGGATGTTAAGATGTTAATGGGTAATGATGATGCCTGCACCAAAGCTGGATGCACACTTTTGTCTAAAATGCTGTGGACTACGCACGGATTGAGTTAACTCATGGATTGGGGTTTAACTCAGTCCATGCACAAATCTTGCATTATTTTGTTTCCACCAATTTTTTTTTTAATTTATTTATTTAATTTATTTTTTGCTTTGCTGCATTGAGGAGATAATGGTTGCAATTTAATTTCTGCTGCCTTAAAAAAAAAAATCCAAAATGATGTAAAAGTGCTTAAAAGAGCTTCCACTAATAAATTATTTCAAAGCCTGTTCCTACAGGGAGAAAACAGGGAATGGGGACAGGACCCAATTCTTTTCAGGATAAGACAAGTTTTACTGCCTAATATTATTGTCTGCCAACATTAACCTCAGCTACACCAGACATTCCAATGGCGCTATAGACCCAAATCTTAACACCAAAAAATTCAATGAAATGCAAAAGAAAAACAAGATATGATTACTATTAGTTTGAATGTTTTGTCAGTTTAATGTTAGTAGAAGAGAAGATTAAAAAAAGAGAATGATCCCTGTGGACAATTTAGTTTTTGAAGCAAATCTTGAACAAAGAAAAGTATATTTACACAAAACAGATTTCTACCACATGCAAACATTTGTATTGGTTATATGGGACATGAATGAGATAACCAGCAGTGACAACATACCTGAAGTGTGTATATACTGCAAAATACTCTGTTATGACTATGCTGTAAATAACTTTAGAGCAATCCACAGACAGGGGAGGTATCACCATCTTTCTAACTTGTTTGGGCAGGAAGTGTTTTACAGATCTTTCATCATCTTAATTTAACTTGGCATTGGAAATGTTACTGGAAACATCTGAGAAGATCGTAAGGTTGCCTGGAAGAGACTCAACATGAGGGAATATAGAGCGGGGACAGGAGCTAATAAACATCAGGCGTTGCAAACTTTTTATGAAACTGTTCGTTTCAGTGTAACACAGGCAGAATGGTTTTATGACAACTGTCAGAAAGGCTGCCAGATGTCAGAGAATGTGAAGCAAACCAAACCTAGCGCACAACTGTTAATGTAATTTCATAATTAATTTAATGCTAATTTAATTTAATTGTTTTAATGTAATTTAACACGATCCACTCGTGCTAAAGGCTTTTTTTTCTCCAAATGATGAAAATCCGTTGCAGCGAGAACTTCAATGCCGCTAATGTGGATGAAATGCTCTGCTTACACAGAGACACCCGAGCTGCAAAGTTAAAATAATGGTGAATTTTTGTTAGTTTAATATTCCGGAATGTTTGTTGTCTGTTCCTACAGGGAGAAAACAGGGAATGGGGACAGGACCCGATTCTCTTCAGGATAGGACAAGTTTTACTGCCTCGCAAGAGGAAAAATTTATAATATTACTGTCTTCCAACATTAAACTCAGCTACACCGAACATTCCGTGTTGGCGACGAACACTGCTGCTTTGGACGGTAGAAAAACGCCTCCTTTTGCTCCACCTGACCTCACCGTCTCAGTAACTGCTCCGCCTCTTCGCACTTGCTGCGTGTGTGCAGACAGACTGCGTATAAAACAGCGGCTGTTGGTTATTTTTTTTTGAAAAACTGGGAGCTGCATGTGCTCAATGCTCTAATGTTTTTTATTCACAAGCATCGTCCAAATTACTTTTCTACTGCAGGTCTATTTTTTTTCACAAATATTTTTATTGAAATTTTCCAGTTATATAAGCAAGCAAAAAACAGAGAAAAATTAAGAAAAAGGATTAAAAACATTGAAACCTGTTTTAATTGCTAATCAGGGATTAAAGCATAAAAAACATTTAACAGAGCCCCTTGGTACTGAAGGGGGTGGGGGCCGATCTCTAGTGCTAATGGCTAAACTGTGGTTATAGGATCTGTTCTGGTAGCTACAGCTGAAGTAAAAAAAAAAAAGAGATTATATTCTCTGCACAGCGAGCACAACACACGGGCACATGCACACTCACAGCACAGAGCAGTGGGAGCAGAAAAAAATGCTCCACTTACATCTGAACTGCAGAGTTAAAACGAAAAATCAAAACGAATTTGTGTCGAGGATTTTTAATAATCGAATAATTTGAGTTACTCGAGGAATCGTTGCAGCCCTAAAATTTGCATTAAATTTTCACTTTGTGTATCAAAATACATGAAGGTTGGTATTTACCTTTCATGCTGGGATTTTTTGTTTAAATACGAAGCCTGAAATTTTCATTTAATCTTCATTTTTCCTCTAACTTCACCTCGCGTTGTCATTTTGATTTCTCCAAGATCAAACGTGCACATTGTGAATGAAACTGCCCGTCCCCCGTGGTAGATCCCAAATTGCGGTGAAATGATAACAGGTGCAAGCGGCGATAATAGCAGCGATCTACCCGAGACGGAGTCCGCGGGGTGTGCTCTTGTTTGCTAAATGCAGTGAAATCCTCGGCCCGACCCAAGGGCTTCTCAGCAAAGCACAGCGCCTGGCGATCAACCACTGGCTAGAACACTGGATCCGTTGCTAACATCTTGGTGCAGATGCCATAGCACACCCCCAGGGGTCTAGCAGAGTCCATCCCTCCACAGGTTAGGGCTGTTTTGGCAGCAAAAGGGGGACCAACACAATATTATAACAATGCTATGTTTGATTGGTGTACAGTTATTCCTTTAAGTATTTGGATAGTGACCCAATTTTTATAATTTTGCTTCAACTGTGATTATTAATGATAACTGAAGAGGGTAAATGCGGCAGACATGAATCCGCGTTTCATTCATAATTCATCTGAAATCATGATTGGAGCTAATCCTGCAGTATGTCTATATGTGGTGGGTTTGTTCCCTCGCTTTGAAGCATTTTTTCTCAATGCTGCACGTGGTGTCAAACTGTGAAGATTTCCCCTTGTTCTATTTATGTGTGCTTTCTTAAACTGAGCTTTCATCACCACCGTGAAAAGCATGTATATGCTGTAATATACAGTATAATGCTTCTGTGACCAACAGCTGAGCAATTAAGTCTCCTCAGCCAAGTCAACAACACATCTCCAAGCCAAGACTGACAAAATAAAAGCATCTCCGCCACACACGAGATATTTGACTCATTTCCTCCAGATTTGCCTGCACGTTCACCTCTGTGACAGGACATATTCTGAAGACAGCTTCAGTAAATCATCAGTGCAGCTCTGGAGATTAGCATGACATGGAGATGACAGCAAAATTAGATCTCTTCTCCTGAAAGCTATTAAACAGTTCAGGCTCACAGCAGGAATGAACCATAACCTCACACACACACACGCACAATTAAAATGCCAAATAAAACTCATAGCGTTTCCACGTGGGTAGTATCTTCTTCCACTTATCCAATTCAAGGTTTCCGGTGGGGTGCTGGAGCCTATCCCAGCTGCCATAGCGCGATAGGTGGGGTAGACCCTGGACAGGTTGCCCGTCTGCAGCAGATAAATTTAAGTCCTCTCGCAGAGAGTGACAGCTGTTAATCCCAATATTGCAGCAATATTCTCTTCTGTAGCACACGAGGATATCTGACCTGCAACCTGTGATTAATATGTCAATACAGCTTAAGGCACAATTAGGCCCATAGGGTTGTCTTTGATACAGCTCCACACTGAACTGTCAAAGCCACTATAATTACACAAATTTTATGGATTTATTTTCAATCCTCTTGGGTGTGATTAATTTTCTTCTTGTAGTCTGGTGGAGGCAAACAGCATAGTTATATAATCAATCATCGGCTCAGAATGCCAGTGTGTCACTTTCATTTCACAGTTCCATTGCGTGTCTTGTTTGGAATAATTGTCTCACATTTGAAACAATCAGCAGGTTCCCATCCTTTGACTCATAAAGTCATCACTCAGAGCTGGATTCAGGCCTGAGTGCAGTGGCACGCAACCAAAGTTGAAGCGAGTGAACCAAAACCACCACCTCTGCCTCCTCACACACACTCTGTGACCGGTGTTGTCCCTCCCTTTTTTCTCTGGTTGCCTCGGGTTATTCGTGTCCTTCCGTGCTCAGCAGCATGACAGACAGCGGAATTAAACCGCAATACTGTTATTAATTCTGTTCACTCTGCCTCGGGTCAGCACAATGGTTGTTTATCACTCAGATTCCAGAGGATGTCTCACCTGAAGAAAACTGAGATGATAAAAAAACAGCAGCTGTATAACAGCTACGTGCACACCAACGTATGAATACATTTATTCAAAGGCTGGAAACCAAGAAAGATTTCACAATCACTTTCTGCTTAAATAGAGCAGGAAAACAAAGAATCAATATCCTACATCTGTCTGTTCTTTGCCTGCTTCAGACTTGGTTGGTATGCAGCCGGTGACCCAAGTAAATGCAGTTTCAGGCCATTTGGATGAGCTGCTCGCTTCATGTTTTTGCTAAAGGTTTTCCATTTCCAGTGTTTCTTCTAGAATGAATGCTACATGCTTCACTCTGAGGGTTAAGGGGGTGGGGGCACACGTGCATATCCAGGCAGGTTTGTGTGGGTATCTTTGTGTTCTTGTGTGTTCTGTGTTGATGCTGGGGCATGCTTTGAGAACACAGAGTGACAGCATTAGATGCTCAATGCCAGCCTTGTGAAAGTCAGTGTACTAAAAGTGACATCACAGAGCACTGTTGTGTTGTTTGGCTTGATCTGCACCTCCCCAGTTTCTGAACTTGGAACTTGCAGCTGGGCTTGAGGCGAGATTGCATAAACAGGTCAGTAGAGACCAGATCTGAAAAAAAATATCACAGGTTGTCTTTCCTGTTTGGACTTCTTTTATTCGTACTGCAGCAGTGATTTTTTTTTTTTACCCTGAGCAATGCCACCTAGCCTTTGGGAATGGCATTTAAAAATTTTTTTTGAACAGACAACCAGTCAGGGGAGACTCATTGAAAATCATAAAATTCTATCAAGAGATAAAAACCAAGTGTGAATGTAATATTTAACATACATTAATGCACTGAAGAGGAAGTGTTTTTTTTCCCACAGGAAAAGAGGCGCTCCATATCCTCACTGTAATTTCTGCCCATGAATATAAATGTTACCGGCTTACCTAATAAAAATAGTATCCTGTTGTAAATCTGTAATTACAGGGCATGTTATTACTTGTGTTAAGGCCGTCAATCTAGACAACGAATACAGACTCTGTCTCTCTGCTGTACATGTGCACTGCAATGTGATCTTCTGACCTTAACCCATGTACCAGAACTGATTTATTTCATCAAAGCCCAACTATATAAACTCTTAAGTATTTTTATGTATCTACCTCCTGCATAAGACAAACCAGGTTCCACTACAGCAGCTACTATGGCTCTGAACTAACTGCGACCTCTCAATGCATTCGTGGGCTCTTCTGGGGGAAATGGTGTTACAGCAAGATGGCTAAAAAAAAAAGGTTAATATTGAACTGACATATATCAACAAACTGCACACAAAACTCAGGTGGTTTTGACCCATTCTCTCATAAAATGTGAGACCTCTGTGCTGCATTGTTGAAGTTACAGTGAAAGAAACGCCAAAACTAAACAACAGTGATTAACGTTACACTGAATGGTAAAAGTTTCATTTTTACAATATATATAAACAGCTTTTAAGTTTTAATTCTCAGTGACTGTTCTGACACTAAATGAAGCTAATCCTAGCTTTGTTCAGGTAAAGAACAAAAAAAGGATAAAAGTTTTAAAGCATGTAACATTTGGAACGAACCAAAACACTTGAAAACGTTCAAAATTCAGTGAGTTTTAATTGTGGATAGGACTCTGCGTCCATAAACAAACATGCGTTACTGAACAGTACAGCAACCGCACCGACACACTTTTCCAATAAACGGCAGCCGTCGATCTTCCGTGCATGTCACAGTGAGGGCTGCTGTTTATTGGAAAAGTGTGTCAAAGTCACGGGTTTTCCAAACAATTTGGAAAAAGAAATCAGAAGCGGCAACAGAGCCTATATTCCCTGTCTGCCTCCAAAGCCTTCACGCCGGTATTAACACATCCTGTGAGACGGCGAGGGCTAATAAACAGTTCTTACCAGAAAACGACCCTTTATTACAAATTTCTACAGAATTCGCTTTTTTAGTTACTGCGGTCCACGACACCGCCTCGAGGCGCAGCGTCCTTCAAAGCTGATCAAAGTGTTCTGAAAAGTGTTGATTGACAACATGACAGTGACCATCGGCCGAGGCGGATGTTGATGCGTCTGTTGAAGAATGAGGCTAATGAGGCAGTGTTGTACATCGATATGGCATTTAAATAAAGTCTTTGCATCACTGTTACTGAGTACAAGTTCGCCTCTCTGCAAACTTTACACATTTGATACTTTTTCACAGCTTTCATTCATTTCGATTCTCCTGCTGTATTTTTTTTTAGTCATCTCAACAAAGTTGAGTATAAAGAGAAAAAAAAAACGTGTGACTGGCAGGTTATGAAAATGTGAATTACAGATGTTACTCATTAATCAAATCTCTGGATGATCTGAACCATCCAGAGGTTAGCACATTGTGGTCCCATCTGAACTGAGTGCTTCAGGCGAGGCTCTCTGACAGCTTGCCAACATGTCCTGTTTATCCCAAGAGCTACGGAGCAGTTCGCTGATTTCACGTCATCTCTTCAAAAGGCTGGTAATAGCCTTGATTTCATCAGTGGACAGAGGAGAAAGACTGTATCCTCTCAGCTCAGGTTTTCCTGCAACAGACAAGCATCATGGTCATCTTTCATAAAACCTAAGAGCTCATATATGACCGCCTTCAAATAAACGGAGTCATAGGAACATTATTACGGCCGCAGTGTTATTGTGACTGAGGCCTTTCCCCAGGAATAACGAAGGATGATGACTGTCTGAAGGCAGACTGGACTCAGTTTCCTCTCCTGCTTCCAACAAGAACCACTGGGAGAATTTCAGAGTTTAATAATATATGAAAAGCAGTGACTCACCAATCAGATAACGATATACTTCCTATACAAACATAAGTTACGGGAGACCAGACATTTTTGCTATGAAGACTGCAGGAATATTCTTGACATCATTTTTTCCTCTCAGTATCTTCATCTGGTGACACAGCAGTTATTCAAACGTCACTGCCCATTAAACACTTGAAATCAAATCATGTTTTCAAACTTTCCACACATCCTGCCACCTCTGCTAAAATATGAACTTTACACCATGACTGCTTCTGGTCTTCTCAAACTTAACAAGTTGAAAAAACATTGCAACTAACTGTAAATGACTTTAACCGTTATAAACTGTTAAATTTGAACCATTTTGACATTTGACAGCAGCAAAATCAACATAACTGTCATTCTTCTTAGAAAGTTATTGTACAGGTGCTGAAAAGATGGATTTTAGATCCAGTGTGGGTCAAATAAAGGAAAATGGTGGAGAACTGTCTGTGTTCCCACCACATTCGCCCAGGTTCCCACAGAGCCAGGCACCTGCTGGGCTTTGAAGCATCGTGTGGGAATCTCAAAATAGTAAAAAAGCATAAAGGACCCTTCACATACAACACGGCTGTGGCGCCGTTTTCTGAAACCCATTAATTCCTACGGCTTGCGCTGTGCATGAACTGTTCAGCGCCGCGCCGAGCAAAGTGGTGCAAGTGCGCCATCCAGGGAGCACTGGCGGTCAGCGCAGCCGACAACTCACTATGTAAACGGGCCATAGAGTGATCATACATGGTGCACAAAAGGAACAGAGGTCATAGAGAGGGTGCTTTGATAGAGGGTGACTTGCCATGCGCATGAGATCTGCACCTGCAATGCAACCAAATAATCTAAAAATGATCAAATTAGAATTCATTCTGAGCGGAGATTAAAAAGAGACGTTCTGGGACCAGAAGACTATAAAAGGCGTCTCAGCTGCCATTTCAGTGAATCTGGGAAAAACATGTGCAATTCCCAGACACGTAAGGTTTCCTGCCACTGCTCCGAATGCAACAAGTTTTTGTTTTTTGTGTTCTTAAGTGTTAATTCATCTTAAATTAAAACTGATGATTACAGACAGCAGTTATGATGTTTTAATTCTATGATACAGCAGTGAATGATTGTTTAATGATTATAATGGTCATACATGAATCCCAGCAGTTTCAGAACATTCTTGCCATTTTCACTTTCAATTATCTATAAATCATTATGGCTGTTATGTTTCCATGTCTTAGGCAAAACAGTTCATTGTGTAATAGCAGCTGTTTTTCTCCAAAAACGAGAATAAAGAATACACTGTTCCTAGCCTCCAAGACATTAATTAAAGATTAATCATTCATTTATTAATGTCAGATAGGCTATTATAGCTATTTTTATATCCTAAATAGATCTGTAGTTCAAAATTTGGTATAGACTCTTGTTATAAAGGCATTCCTGGACCTGGATCAAACTGAGCCAGACTGCACTATGATGCTATGAAGTACGAACAGTATGTTAGGGGTGAAAGCAGCACAGTGTGTTCAGATTTGGTTTGGGCGTTAGCAGCTGTGAAAGAGCCAGAATGTGCTTCCAAAACTGTTTGATATTTTATGAGGCTATGATCCAGGGACCTCCATAAAATCTAACTGATCGATTGAATTTTCATGTGTGGAACTTTTGATTCTTTCACAATCAGTTTTCGATCCACTCCGCCTCTCAGAAAGACTGTCTGGAGGGTTTCCTGCTGGGTGCTAACTAAAAATAAATAAATTCATTGTATTTATGTGTCATACTAAAATAATATTTTTTAAAGAAAACATTTCCATGAATGCAAAAAAAGAAAGAAAAAAAGAACCACAAGTACAGTAATGTCAAAATAAGGTACACATACAGCTTTCTTACATTATTAGGAGGCAAAAAGAGTTCTGACAGTGTTGTTGAACCTTCAGGGGCCTAAGATGTATCAGTGTGTCAAGTTTGGTTGCTCAGCTCCTGGTGATGTAAGAGGAGTTCGCAGACAGAGATTCTGTGTATTATATAAGGAACAGATCGCAGCTTCATTACCTTGCATCTCATTGAGACGATTCACTTTTGCTTTCAGTCCTTTGCGAAGATCATTTATCTCATTGTCCAGCTGCTCCTGGTCTACACACAAGAAACAAAGATCAAAAGAGTTTAGGGTGATGTGTAAAACAATTCCATTAAACAAAATCATTCTTACTAAAATACCAAAAAATATTTATTCAACATATTAAGATTTGATAACCTGGAAATGTTTTACCTTTCTGAATCATCTCTATTGTCTTGGATTTGGAGAATTTGATGAACATGCTTCCCAAGCAAACCTTCACTTTCTCTGCAAATGTCAGCAGAGTTTAATGTCATTTCATATACAGGCACACATAAAATGAATGTTACCACTGTACACCTGACTCTTCTATCACTGTTGTTTCCGCTGTGACATTTGTGTTTTCGAATAACTTCCCTGGTTTTGCTCATTTGTGGCAAAGCTCTGCTGAGAGATGGCTGCTCACCTGAATCTGCCACGTCATGTTTCAGTGCACTAAGTGCCTCCCTGTTCCTGTTTCTCTTTGTGTCCAGGTCCACAATCTGGAACAGCCACAGACAACATTAGTTAGTTAGTGGACTCGCACACGCACACACACACACACACACACACACACACACATATCCTTAGTTGTAGTAAATATACTACAGTGGTGTGAAAAAGTGTTTCCCCTTCCTCATTTCCTGTTTTTTTGCATGTTTGTCACACTTAAGTGTTTCGGAACATCAAACCAATTTAAACAATAGTCAAGGACAACACAAGTAAACACAAAATGCAATTTGTAAATGAAGGTGTTTATTATTAAAGGTGAAAAAAAAAAAACCCATCATGGCCCTGTGTGAAAAAGTGATTGCCCCCTAAACCTAATAACTGGTTGGGCCACCCTTAGCAGCAACTAGGTTAGACCAAGCTTTTGCGATAACTTGCAATGAGGCTTTTACAGCGTTCTGGAGGAATTTTGGCCCACTCATCTTTGCAGAATTGTCCTAATTCTGTTATCTAGAGGGTTTTCCAGCATGAACGGCCTTTTTAAGGTCATACCACAACATCTCAATAGGATTTTTCAGGTCAGGACTTTGGCTAGGCCACTCCAAAGTCTTCATTTTGTTTTTCTTCAGCCATTCAGTGGTGGACTTGCTGGTGTGTTTAGGATCATTGTCCTGCTGCAGAACCCAAGTTCGTTTCAGCTTGAGTACACGAACAGATGAGTCAGACATCTCCTCAGGATCTCTTGGTAGACAGCAGAATTCATAGTTCCATTTATCACAGCAAGTCTTCCAGGTCCTGACGCAGCAACAACCAGACCATCACACTACCACCACCATATTTTACTGTTGGTATAATGTTCTTGTTATGAAATGCAGTGTTCCTTTTCCGACCGTAATGGGACACACACCTTCCAAAGAGTTCCACTTTTGTCTCATCGGTCCACAGAATGTTTTCCCAAAAGTCTTGGGGATCATCAAGATGTGTTTTGGAAAAATTGAGACGAGCTTTAATGTTCTTTTTGCTCAGCAGTGGTTTTCTCCTTGGAACTCTGCCATGCAGGCCATTTTTGCCCAGTCTTTTTCTGATGGTGGAGGCATGAACGCTGACCTTAACTGAGGCAAGTGAGGCCTGCAGTTCTTTGGACGTTGTTGTGGGGTCTTTTGTGACCTCTTGGATGAGTCGTCGCTGCGCTCTTGGGGTAATTTTGGGCGGCCGGCCACTCCTGGGAAGGTTCACCACTGTTCCATGTCTTCGCCATTTGTGGATAATGGCTCTCACTGTGGTTCGCTGGATTCCCAAAGCTTTGGAAATGGAATCT
Organism: Pterophyllum scalare; assembly: GCA_024447675.2. Taxonomy (NCBI): domain Eukaryota; kingdom Metazoa; phylum Chordata; class Actinopteri; order Cichliformes; family Cichlidae; genus Pterophyllum; species Pterophyllum scalare. Next base: position 9,534 of record JAMQGT020009500.1, on the reverse strand, counting down.
ATAACCCTTTCCAGACTGATATATCTCAATTACTTTCTTTCTCAATTGTTCCTGAATTTCTTTGGATCTCAGCATGATGTGTAGCTTTTAAGGGATCTTCTGGTAGACCTACTGTGTCAGGCAGCTCCTATTTAAGTGATGTCTTGATTGAGAACAGGTGTGGCAATAATCAGGCCTGGGTGTGGCTAGAGAAATTGAACTCAGGTGTGAAAAACCACAGTTATAGTATGTTTTAACAAGGGGGGCAATGGCTATACTTTTTCACACAGGGCCATGATGGTTTGGATTTTTTTCACCTTTAATAATAAACACCTTCATTTACAAATTGCATTTTGTGTTTACTTGTGTTGTCCTTGACTATTGTTTAAATTGGTTTGATGTTGAAACACTTAAGTGTGACAAACATGCAAAAAAACAGGAAATGAGGAAGGGGGCAAACACTTTTTCACACCTCTGTATATTACACACACACACACAGTGAGATCCAAAAGTGAGACCACCAGTGAAGGTTCTGGTACAGGATCTGACTGTGAAGCCAGGGAACAGCAAACATTCGTAGTGCTGTGCACCATGAACTTGTCAGTCAGGGTCACACTGTCAAGTTCTACTGTACCATCCTGAGGTGTCCCTGGGAGAACATTGGCCACAAATTATCCAGAACGTGGCATGACTTTCACAAACACAACTGTCACTCAGCACTAACCCTAATCACTGTATGTGCCTCCCTCTGACTTTGCCCTCTTCCCCGAAATGTAATTAAAGTTGAAGGGTCATCTTTTTGACACACTGGAGAACTGGTGAGCATTGCAGATAGAAGTGCAGACAATGGGAAAGCAAGTTCCAGGAAGCTACATAAAATTGGAGCAGCCCTACCGAGCGAGACTGCACAAAATGGAAGAACAGTTTAATTTACTCAGTATTTATAAAGTAAACTTGAGCTTCGACCACATGGTCATTTTGAATATGTAGCTGTGATGCTTATATGCTGCACAGCTGTTAACACTGTTAGATTTCAGACATTTTGCACTTCGCTATACAAGAATGAACAGAATCCCAGCAACATATTTCAATGGGACGCAGTCTGATCCCTAATTACAGCAAAACTGCTACAGATCACAAGCTAATTAAACGAGGAGAATTTACACCTCTTTTTTCATATTCTGGCATGCAGTCACCCACGGGTGCACAGATCATCCCAGTGTGGGATGAACCCACCGCAGTATGAGACTACCCACAAGAGCTCTTTTTATTTTTTTGCCTCAAGAGTTTCAAAACCATTAAAGAAATTTTAATAGCTGTCAATCAATCACTGACAGTGAATGCAAGTCACCCAGGACACCACATTACACTCCTGCTCGGAAAAAGAAAACAAAAGAATTACAAACGTTGGCTGGAGGATGCGCGCAGTAATATCTGCATGAACAGCTGACAACAAAATGTAACATCCTTAATATAGTCCTTATGATAAACAAGTGACTTCGGCTATAAGCGCTATATATTATTGATTTCCCATTGTTAACACTGTGATACTAAGCAATTTCTAAGGAGTAAGTTTTTCTAGATCACAAAAGAAGACAAATACAAACACACCGTTAGCTACAGCCACGAGTTCGCAGCTTTGCTAGCTAGCTCAGGGGCTAGCACACTGCCGGTCGTGGGCGCACAGCTATAACGTACATAATGATCATCTCGCGTGGCCGTCATCAGTTCAGTATTTATTTACCTGCTGTTTAGTGGTGAGAACATCTTCAGCTACCTCTTCAACTTCTGTCAAATATTCCAAAACACGCTGGGACTCCGCGTCCATGGTTGTAGTGCAGCTTCCAAAATACGTCCGGTGTGAAACAACGGCTGAAAACTAAAGTGACCGCAAGGGAAACCACCGCCCTAGATGGTTGTAACTGCAAACTGCAAACTGCAAACCGCAAATTATGCAAGAAAATGTACCCGCTGATTTTTACAGTTTTGATTAGGCAGTCTTTAAAATCTCAATTTGACCCATCTGATGGGACAGGATGCTGCTCGGGAGGCAGAGCAGGTCCTCTGGTAATCGGAAGGTTTGGTGTTCAATCCCTGGCTCCTCATGGGTGGGACCCAAGATAACTTTTCTCAGCTTTCAGGGGAAGCGAATATCAATGACACTGACATATGACCTGGTAGACCATACATTACATTACCTAAGCAACCGAAGCCTGGAATGTCCACAAGCAACCTGCAGCCAGGTTCAAAGTAATGTGTGACGCAGGTTTGAATAGTAACATGTTCATGGCTTTATCTTAGCTTTCATTAAAATTGACTTCCATTCTTGCTGATACCATCATTTATATTCTACTTTCTTGGCACTAAACCACAGATATTGGAGAATATAAAAAAGTAGACAGACTTCAAGCCAAACCCACTGATTTAGAACGATTATGATTTCTTTCTTTCTTTAATAGCTTTTAGTGATTTTTTTTGACAAACCAAGTAATGTTGGCTGCTTCCTTCAAAAGACTAGTAAACCTGAAGTGCTAAAAATCATTTCATAGAATTATATACAGTACATGATGCTGACAAAGGCTACCTGGGTTCTTTTAAATAAACATCCACAGGCTCTTTTACATATGATCGAGTGTGTAAACATTAGCTTATCTGACTGCAATCACAGCACTGGACTCAACTCAATCATGCGACTTTAAAAATAATACAAATACATCACATATAATAACAAATGAACAGTCTTGCTGTCTTTGTTGTCAACCCGTTCAGATAAGGATGAATGACGGACATTCGTAATAACACCGTAAAGTGGTGACAGTATGTAGCATTCAGGTTACACATTCAATACTAAACCTGCTGTTATGTAACAAATTCCACCTGTTTGGGCCTGCTTGGCCTCCGTATAGCAGAATATTTGGACCCAGGTAAATTGTCTATTATTGCAGTGACTGCATCTGGTTTTATTTCCTGTTCTTTGAAGTTAGCCACTCTGCTCCTCTCAGCTCCTCCTTTTCTACACTCAGAGCCACTCCGTTTTTTCTCCGATCCGTTCTGTTTCCTGTCTCCTCCACCTCTCCTCTGCTCTGAGCCGCTCCTCCTCCTAAACCCACCTATCCTGTAGTCCAACACATCCCCCTTCCAGACAGCCTCTTTACAATCGCTAGCAGTGGATTGAAGGCTGGTGGCAGCACCTTGGACAGGGTTGCGGATGTTTCCTGATGCCTGCATTCTCCTCAGGTGGCTGTTGGTCCTCACAGGGCTGCTGAATCTTTGAGCTCGGGAGCCTGTGTCTGAGGAGTGCACCCGGCTCTCGCTGTAGCTCCTTTGGGGAGCAACTTGGGCTCTAGCATGGGACTCAGTCTGGACTGACGGGCGTGGCTGTGAGTCGAGCAGCAGCACGACGTATTACAGTGGGAGCAGCGGATCCGGCAGAGAGTGCAGGCGCAGCCAGCGAGGACAGCTGAATGACTTGCAAGGGAGGAGAGGAAAGTGAGGGGGAAGGCACGCTGACACTGGAGGATGCACTTGGGAGAGCTGAGGCGTGATGTGGCAGCAGCAGGTGACCTGTGACAGCTGGATATCACTTCTGACACTGCCGATTTCCCACTCTCCTCCTGGACAGTCTGGACCTGACGCCACTCCAGCTGAAGCAGCCTCTCCAGATACCTTTCTAAAGGGCCCACAGGTCTGGGTCGTGGGGTCCCCCGGCCTTCCATGTTGTAGAAAACAGCCAGTTGACTGAGGCTCCATGAATTAAAAGGTGGAGGGAGGAAGTCTGGGAAGTCAGAACCTCCATGACCCTGCACACCGGTTCTGTGACGGCGAGAGCAGCAGTCCTCAGCCGCAATGACCTCTGGCCTGAGTTCGAGCTGCGGAGGAACACGACTGAAGACTGATGCAGGAAGTCTCTCTGACTCAGACAAGTCAGTGTCACTGTCATCTTCTCCATGGCAGCTCAGACTTCTGACCTCCAGTTCTGGTGAATGTCTCTCCAGCTGCTCAGTGCTGGAACCAGACAGGCAGTGGTGGGGGAAGGCTGCTGCGGGTCTGCTCTCCCTGCTCCTTGTGTGCTTGTGCTGTTTGTGACTGCAGCATTTAGTAGTTGGCTGCACCCTTGGCTCCATCCTGCCCTCTGCAGGGGACACTGGATGAGGCTTTGACTCTGGGGATCTCTGAGCACTGCAAGGAAATGTAAAATTATCTCAGCTCTCAGACAGCACAGAATAACAAATATTTTGCACGAACAGTGACCTCACCAGTGTTGGGAAGTATTGCATTTGGCAGAGGAGTTGTTAGGCTTGTGCTTTCTTCTTTGTTGCAGCCTCTGAAATTACAAAGGCATCATACATTATGGTCAACTTATCACTTAGACATGCTCATTACTTCAACAAATGTTTCACACCAAGGCTGGTGCTAAGTAGGTTTTGTTAGAAGTATTATAATTCACTACGTTTTTAAATCATGTGTCACTGAGTTTAAGAAAAAGGGAGTTAAAAACGCAGCTGAAACTGCGGCAGTGAATGCTGGGCAGGAGGAAAAAAAACTAGTGCATTGGAACAAAGCAACAGGAAAAAAGGAGCACAAGAGTCCAAAAACAAGAAAACAGTTCTGGGGTCGCCCCCAGGCCACGGGGCAACACCTGGCAAGAGGTGTCAGTGGCGGAGGCAAAGCAACTCTCGGGGCCAACCTGGAGGCCAGGGGTGAAGACGGAGCAGCTCCGGTGGCTTCGCAGGTGACCGCTGATAACTGAGGAGATGGGAGTTGGAGGCTTAGCTGGAGGGTGGCGATGAAGGTGATGGAACACCTCTGGTGGCAAGTCTGGAAGCTGACATTAGAAGAGGAGATGGAACATGTCAGGAGGTCGGACAGGATGCCAGCAGCAGCGAAGATGGAGTTCCTTAGGAGGCTTGGCTGGTGGCTAACATTAGAGGAGGAAACATGACCGATCTGGTGGCCAAGGAACTCCTCAGGAGGCTGAGCAGGTGACCAGCAGTGATGAGTGAGACTCTTGGGCTCTGGTGGCATGCACCCCTCAGGCTCAGATTCTGATAGTGCGGGAATCTCAGGGTGTGAGGGGACCCACAGGCTCAAATTTTTCTAATTCAGGCGGTCGCACAGGCTTCTGGGTTCGCCAGCTTTGGAGTCTCTGATGTTTCAGCGTTTGCTGGGAAGCCAGAAGCTCAGGATTCACTAGAAATGCAGGAAGCTGAGGCTGCTCAGCTCAGCCTCTGACAACCCGGGCTCCGCAGGGCACACAGCCGTCTCCTGTAACCACGGAGGTGACACAGGAAGCTTAAAGTTCACAGGGCTCACTCACTAGGAAAGGGTCTCTGAGGAGGCCCCAAGCAGGGCTACAGTCTCTGGAGAGGCCAGCTCAGGAGCACAGTAAGCAGTCTGACTGGACTGACTGAGGAACACACACACAAAAAAAAGTGTTTCTGAAAGAACCGGCTGAGGAACATAATGAGCAGCCTCTGAGCAACGAGCACAATGAAGAGTTCTGATATACAACAAATAAGAGCCTCCAAACTAAAACTGGTTTTTGACCTTTGCCTCCCACTCACTCCCAGCCACAAAAACATTGTGACCGTCATGATTTTTTCATGGTTTGCTTTCCCTCAAGTTGCAGTGGGCTAAAAACAGATGATTTGACATTTCCATGATATGATGTCCAAGTGGCCCCTTTTTGGCTGGCCTTTTTATTTATTTATTTATTTATTTAACTGAATGTCTATTAAATATAACTTTAAAGTGTTTTCCAGCCATACTGCCTTTGCAAGGCAGATGGCTGGAAAACATTTAATTTGCTCAGAACAAGGTTTGCACTTGTACACAACTGAGAAAAGCAATGCCGCCTCTTACTGGAAAAGCAGCTAATTTTAGGATAGAGCGATCAAACTTACTTTCTCGTTGTTATTCTCCTGACTTGGCAGCGTGTGCTGCGGCAGTGGGGGTTTCCTTTGAGACCGCCGCCTTCCCATTTTGGCGCTTGAGACAAATACACAAATCTTAAAAGTTAAATCTGAACAAAGAAACGCATATGAAATATAGAAACAACAGCATAAGCAACGGGCCAGACATGGCGGTCTTTGTTCACGCACGCACAGTGAGCGTTTACACACCAACAACCAGCGTCTGAGCCCCAGCCGAGGACACAGCGATTGGCAAGGGCCATGTCTCAATCGGTTATTAGTGTTTAATAATAACAATAATAATGATGATGATGATATCTGCCGGTACCTGGCCAGATTAGGCCCGGTGTTGCTCCACAAATCCTTCTTCCATCCCCTCTCCCTGCTGGAAATCCTCTGCATGCACCGCTGTGTCACTTGCTCCTGCAGGATGGTGCCCATCCCAGCTTACGGCGGGCACCAATGAAATGGGCGAGTGGGCTGTTCACGCGAAACACGGTGGTGTGATCATAGTGGGTGGTGGGCTAAAATGAACCGAAAGCATCCATCTGTTTCCAAGTGGATTCATGTGTGCAATTCATCTGCCGTCCAGCAGAGGGCCACATGTCACAGCTAGTTTCACATGTGACCCACAGACTGTTATTTAATGCGCAGTATGTGTATGGTATGCACACACATGGGCAGCTTAAATGCTTGTGTGTGTGTTTAGGGAAAAATAAATTTAGTGAGGTGAACTTTTTTTTTCAAATGTGTCCTATATGGCCATTACCTAAAATGAGTTCCACACCGCTGATTTAAACTGAAGACAAGTGCTTTAAATTCAGTCTGATGAAGAAGTGTTATGATTCACAGGAGAGAGGACCCAAATGCACACATCACAGGCAGGATTACTAAACGAAAGCAATCGTATCCATCTGCTGTAGGGTTTATAAATCTGCAGGATCCTGCAGCAGTGTGTTTGAATGAGACATGTAACCAAACATTCAAAACAACGAGTCCATCAATAAAATGTCCATCAATAACAATCTGCACTGGGATCTTCCTTCTTCAGTTATAAGGCAAAAAAAAAAAGAAAAAAAGAAGAAAAAGTAATAGTCCACAGTCAAATAGTGCAAAGTCAAAAAGTAAAAAACAGGAAGCCTCCAAAAGAGACAGAATGCCATAACTGAGTTGGTGACAAACTTCATGAACCTCTGATCCTCTCTTGGCATTCCAGGTTGCTCATCCAGGATGGCTTCAGGGAAGTCATTATTGAATTTTTGCTGCCAAAGCACATCGAGATGCACAACTGAAAATCTATTTTGGGGCTGATTCCACTTAACAACCTCTCCACTGTCTCCAGTCAGCGGTCCGTTTACAGTCCAACCCAACATGGTCCTGATGGACCCTTGTTTACACTGCACACCATTTCCAATGGTTCCAAAGCCCTTGGGACATGGGTTCCTATCAGGAGCTCAATTCCTGCGTTAATCTGAGGTAAGTGGATATGTTTCAGATGAGGCCATTTCGTAATATCCCAGATGTATTGAATTGAATAAAAATATAATCAGTTCTAAGTTCATGTTTTTTTTTTATATTTAGAATATCCAGATAACTGCTATCCAGTTTTTATTAGACTGTTTATCCCAGAAATGTAATCAGTCTACAACGAATATTTAGTAAATACTATATTTAGCTCGGATACTTAGTAAATATAAACCGCTGTCCTTGCAGAACTGATTTGTATTTACTGAATATTTCCGGGCTCGTTATTTGGTCAAGGATTACTGTCATTACAGTAAAAACGACGCAGAGGGCAGCAGCTCCCCACTGCTGCAGCTCCTGGGCTGAGGACCAAGAGAAGAAGAAGAATTCGCCTCTTCACAGGGACCCGAGCCTCTTCTTGTCCTCCAAAATGTCTAAATTACAGCAGCTCAGACTGTTCGTGAATGAGCGTCTGACAGCAGCAGCGGAGGAAATCTTCGGCGCGGTAGAGAGAACCATATTAGAGTTTCATAGCGACAAAGCGTTTGTGTCTCAGTCGGAGGATGTGAAGTCCAGCGAGCTGCTAATGCTAGCTGAGGCTCTGAAAGCGGAGGAAGAGGAGGTGTTCCCGGCAGGTTGGTTTATTATCAGTGTGCAGATACGATGGGTGCTGCCACATATCCGTTTCAGTTTGTGGCTCTCAGGTCAGCACAGATTGTGGTCGCAGAGCTGACCGCTTTCTTAAGGCGGGCGTATCATCTAAAAGCTGTGTTTGTTTCACGCAGGGGTCAGGTGGGCCATTTTTAGGTTCAGTTAGGTACCCACCAAAAAAATTAGAAGTCCTCTGTTCATCAAAATGTTTAGTTTAATGAGAGCTCGGGAGACTAAGGAACAGTAAGCTCTTTGAATTACTGACAAATTCCAAAAATTGGCAGAGATGTGGCAGTGGTACTGAGAGCGACCCTCGCCTTCTTTGTCCCAGCCTTTGCATTACAGAAGTGCATAATTACGGCCGGGTCCTCATATGTAATCCTTTCTAGTTTTGTCATTAATCATCAGAATAATACAACACCCCCCCACACACACACACGCACACACACCTTTTTTTTGGCATGGCAGATAGTCTGAGCTCATCAAAATTTCAATGTTTCCATAGAAATCAGTGTTGGGTAACACTCGCATACATTAACGCCTCATTTGTAAATGTTTGCATATACTCAGATATTGATGCAATTGTTTTTGGAAGCATAACACTTGTAAAATATTAGGTAATAGTGAAAAAGTTGTTGACCAAGTTGTGCAGGAAGTGGAAGGTTTTAGACTGGCCTAGTCAATCTCCAGACTTCAACCCTATAGAGCGTTTTACCCAATAAAGAAGAGACTGAAGGGAGTAACCCCCTCCGACAAAAAACCGGGAAAAAAACTGGAAGATGCTCCAGTGAAAGCCTGGAAAAGCATTTCAAAAGACGAATGCAAGCGTTAAGTGGTGTCAGTGTGTCACAGGCTTGATGCAGTTATTTCAAGCAAAGGATTTGCAACTAAACATTAAGTTTTATTTACTTTAATCTATTTTAAATGTATCTGTTTCAATACTGTTTGCTTACAAGAAAAATGGGTGGGTTCAGATAAAAGGTGCTGTCTTCTGAACTGTGTATCAGATCCAGGTGGAAATAGCTGGAAAAACGATGAGATGTTGATCTTTCATCCCATGTTGTTTGATGTTTTTAGTCTACAGTAAAAATAAAGGGTTTGGCCTCACTGTTCCAATACTTTTGGAGGAGTGTTGGGAGCAGCCAGGTGCTGATAATCAAATACCCTTGAGTAATTGATTGTCGGCAAGTGTGAGCACCTTTTATAAAAGCAGAGGTTTTAGTAGCCTTGACCCGGTTCCAAGGAAGAAAAATATCGGCAGTATGGTTAAAGAAGCAATCGCTATTGGCGATTAATCTGGGAATGGTTATAAGGCCATTTCCAAACGTTTCCAAGTCCATTCTTGAATGAGATTCACATGTGGAAAACATTGAAGACATCTCCCCAGGAGTGGATGTCCCAGCATATTCATCCATTCATATTCATCATTCAGACAGTGCAGTGCTCGGAGAAACTGCAGAAAAACAGAACAAGAGCTACATATCAGACTCTTTCGACCTCGGCATGTTAAATGTTTGAACACTATATA